>JANAVB010009229.1:0-28917 GCA_029216955.1 Iris pallida
ATAACTAATATATCTAGATATATTTATATATACCTATAGTATATACCTATATATAACCTATAGTAAATTTTCTTATTCGGTTTTCGGTTTTGGACCGAAACCGAAACCCAAAACCGAAACCGAACCGATTTTTTAAAACCGAACCGAATCTCTTATTCGGTTCGGTTCGGTTTCGGTTCAAAACTGAATAATGCTCACCCTAACACAACGGATTTAAAACATTATATTAATTGTAGTTAAATATTTAATTAACTCTTAAGATTGAATGGCTACCAAATAATTATCATTTATTTTGCATAACTACCATATATGCAGCGTGCTACTGGTTTCCATATTATGGATCATTAATTTTATATAATTATTTTCTATATATTTTAGGTTGTCTATAAAATATATACTAAAATTACAATGACATGATAATACTTCCATATTAATTGTGTTAGAGTAATTTTAATAATTATGTGAATGACCTAGCTAGTACACATGAGATTTAAAATAATTACATTGATTATAGTTAAATATTTAATGTCACTACCACATTTCTAGGACAAAGGTATTTCTGTCATTTCATAAATGGAGTATTTTTTTTCTTTTAATATGATGGTTGTAATTATTAGTAGTCTAATTAATCATTAGTTATGATAGACCTCATTTATTTTGACTTGACCAACTAGTTGATAAATTAGACTCTATTCATGGGTAGGTTGAACACAAGCCTTAATTAGAGCCAACCCAGTTAGCCTACTTAAGGACCCACTTAATACTAAGTGTAATGAGAGGATTAGGGCTAGTCTAGAGCCTATTTAACCCCCATTTAACCCCAAATGGCAGCCACCATTAATTTAGGGTTTCCATCCTTTCCTCCATTCCAAACTTCCCCAAATTTCCTCCTCCTTCTTCCATTGGTTGGGCAAAAGCTTGGGGGAGCTCAAGGAGGCTAGGAGAAGACTCTAACAAGGATTTGAAGGCTCCATCTCCATCCATTTTCTCTATTTTCGTGCAACTTGGTAGAGGCTCCTTCCTACATAGGTATAACCCTCTAAACTTGCATTTCTATGATCAAATTTCATGTATTCATATAGGAGACCCACCCCATGACTCATAGGGAGTAGATTGAGGTCCTAATGAATCCTATTGGGGTAGTTTCAAGGAGTTTTGTGTCTATTCTAGGAGGGCTACGAATTTGGACCCCTAGGTGTTTGCTAGAATGCCACAATGACCATTTCAATTATGTTTTTCTTTGTTTTGCCCATAAATGGCTGTTTTGGCTCATAGGAGAGTATATGTGAGTTCATATATATGTATATTATATAATTGATAGTATTCAGATTAGAGCATGTGGACTGATGGGAGAGGGTTATTTACTGATTGTTTCAGCAAGAAATAGTGTCCAGTGGATCATTGTTTTGCCATCACAGATTTGGGGTCGGATTACTTGGCCTTGGCCAATGTTTTGCAGAGCAACAATAGAGTGTCGGCTTTGGATGGCTCGAGTTGGCATGGCCATTTGGTCATTGGCAAATGAATATGAGAATGGGAGTATGTTATATATCAGTGAAGGGATTTGGAGATGAGAGGGAATGTGTCACTCTGAATGTTAGGGACTGAACTTGGTTCAGTACAGGTTTGGTTCAGTAGTGAGTGAGAGAGGGGTCAGTGTCCTGGTGATTGGAATGTTGGGGTAGTGTATCAGTTTATAGGATAAGAGTAACAGTAGCAAGGGAATTGGGGACTTTCTATTCGAGCCCAGTTTAGGGACTTAAGCCATGTGGCCTGTGCTATCCAGTAGAGAGGGCAGTAGGTATTAGCAATATGCTAGGGAATGAGGTCATTGGCCTTAGGCCAATGCTTGTGCACAGGTTAATGGCCAAAATTGGCCATTTGCTAGGATTAGTATAAGGTATCAGTTGGGATGGAAATTAGTATTAGTTGGGTGCTGCCAAGAGCAGAACCTGTAAGGGGTGTTCAGTCCAGTTATGACTGAATGTGAGAATTTTCACTTGGGTTGTCTTTGATGGCACACTGGCCCTTAGGCCCAGATACATAGATACGTATCAGATACTTATATGGGAGGTTCAGTTTTGGTGTGTGTGCATTGATGTATTAGTTAGATATTAGTCTCAGGTTGTGGGGTGCTTGAATGTCAGAGTGTTGGTATCAGTAGTGGATTGATACTTGAGTATCACTCATTGACACATATATAGGATATAATAAATATGTAAGATAGGTGAGGGGTTAGGCAGTACTAGGATTGATAGATGAGTTAAATAGCAGGGCTCTTAGCCACTGCTCGAGAGGTTGAGGAAAAGAGTGCAGATGTAATTTGAGGGTGTCCAGATATATCATTGTTTGGGTGTGTGTATGTATACATAGATACAGGTATTAGTATAGAGTGTGTACTGCAATTTGGAGTGTGAGTATATGAATTGGAGGGGGAGTCACTGTTTGGTTTCAGTAGGGGAGTTAGTGTCTATGAACCATTGACAGTAGAGAGGTCTCCCTTTAGGCTAGATTCCCTGCTGCTCAAGGGTCAGATCTCCCTCGACACGACACATTAACACTTGATACCGACACGTATGGATGGGACACATGACTGACATGCAGTCCAGGACTTGGGGCTTCGAGCCATGGCCTATACTAGCCATGGCATGGCCTGTAGGGTTTTATCTGTGCAGTCGAGCACCCTGTCCTGGTGGTTGCCTTGTATATGAGTTCTGTCCTCACATCCTTTTGTGTTCAGTCTTTCTTGTGTTGTCCTGCATTTGCCTAAGTAGTCCTAGACCCCTTGCAACTGGTTTGTTCAGTCCTTGAGCTCATATGGTATATATATATTCAGATATACATATAGATAGGAATATGTTATTACATGTATGTATTGTATATGTATGTAGAAACTTTTACCTCAATGGAGATATATTTAGGTGAGTGCCTACATGGAGTAGGGGGGTCCCTGCACACAGGTCAGTGAGGGAACAACAGGGCCAAACCCTGTGTGTATGTGTGTGGGATTAAGGGAGTGTCCTCTTGTGGCACTTGAGTTGTCTAAAGGTTCAGACATTCAGTTGGGATAACTGGATGGAACAGAGATTGGTTGAGTGATATGGGTATGAGTGATTTAGGAGTGAATACATTAATATCTAGGTGTGAATTTTGTTGGATGAGTGTTATGAGGGCAGTATCCTAACATTGTTCAGTCCTATAGTTGGACTGCCATCTATAATATAGCATATAGGTAGCAATGAGAAGGGTGAGTAGGAGTTGTGAGGGGGTAAAAGTTCAGGTTTAGAGTATCAGTAAGAAGGAAGATATTAGTTAGAGTGTGGTATCAGTAAGTGTGGGTTAGGGCCAAATGGGAAATCAAGCCATTGGCAATTCCCTTGAGCTCTTGACAGTAGGCAACCGCCAGCAAGTTGGCTGCATGCACTTGGCAATTGCCAAGCAACAACAGCTGCTGCAGTATACCCTGTGGGTTGCAAATGTAGCAGTGGGCAGGAATGCATTGACTATGGTTGGTCAGGGAATAGACCATTTGGTCCATTCACATGGCTTGGGCATTTGGCCACAGGCCTGTACCAAGTTAGTCCCTGTTCCAGAAGGGATCTAGAGGAGTGTGTGTCAGAGGATTAGATTCTTGGAGAGCATTAGTGAGTGGTGTCCTAGAATATCCTAAGAGGTTGTAGGATACTACGTATGGCTTGAGAGTTATGTATCCGACCCTAAATATTGAATCCTAAATTAAGTAAGGTAAAGGGGTACCCGTCAAACCTAGGATGTGGTGAACTAGCTTAGCTAAGGTAAAGAGATTACCTATCTAGGAAGGGTAATGATTTACCTACTCTATGAAACTAAGGTTATATCCATGTGTATGTGTATAAAGAGTAGTAGTAGGGGGAAATAGGTGATGTATAGATATACACTATGTATAAGTATGAATATATGTAATGGATATCTATATACTACTTGGATTGAGATAGACACCTAGATTAGATTCTAGGTTTGGGTTCTATATTAGGATATTGGTCGAGATATAGGTCCTAAACTAGGGTTATTACTAGATATTGGTATATGAGAGGACTAACATTCATATATACATCTATTATCCTATTTTTATATAGAGATTGACCCTGGTTTACTATGTTGACCTAGAAATGGACCTAGATTGCATATCACACGCTAGAAAACCATGTTTTGTACTATTAAACACCAATTAACCTATGTATCTCATATATAGGCTTTGTGACTCCACTTTGAGGCTCATTTCACATTCATTGCTGAGGACGACAGGCGAGTACATTCTCTAATAATTTCATTATGTTGATATATCCTGTGATGCATGTTATATTAGTGTTCTATCTTGATTCTGACACGATGGACTCACGGATTGGTATTTTATGGATTCCTTGATTGGAGATACGTAGTTTCATGCATATCTTGAATAATGTAATCATGACTAATGCATCCATCGTGACTAATGAAATGCGTGTCAAAGAACCTGGATTCCATGTGTACTAGCCGGAACATGTGACATACCCCTTTATATCCCATTGGTCTTTCATGAATAATAGCGGCCACACACGTACGTGTATGGTTTGCCGGATATATCCCTCTAGCCGTTCACATGTCAAACTTGGTATTTCAAATCACTGGTCTTAACACAGTTTGTCTGAGTTGTCTACAACATATCTTGCATGACAGTTTTACTCATTTTTACATATCTGCCTGTTTCTCATATGATCTTGTACACTTGTCTTTTTATCATACATTACCTCTACAACTTGATCATCAAGAATTTCATTATTATTTCATGACTCATAGCGCTTGTCAATTATTTTGAACTGTTAGATAATGTGCTCGTTCCAATCCTGACTGGATGTGTTAACAAATATTACAGATGATGATGATGGTGACTGCCCTACTTTCTATGGGGCATATGTGGATGACACTCATGAGCCTGAGGAGCATCTTGCTCAGTAGAGGACTACCCCCTGATTAGACTAGTTAGTTAGGCTTGACTGGACTGCGATCCAGCTAGTACTTGAGACTTGTAGTATATTTATTACTCTGGGATCTTGTATTATGTTTTGAACTTTAACTTGTGTTGGGATCTTGTATATATTTCTAGCTATTTTTTTCTATCTTATCTTTCATAATTCGTGCTATCTTCCTGAGATTTTTTCTGGTGATTGAGTTATACCATATTATACCTCCGTACGGAGATGACAGGTACCCTTATAATTGTCTAGTTGTAGTATTTATAGACGACCTATACAGCATTCTACCGTCGATTCTGCGGCGTAGGTTGGACGTACCCACGTTCTCGTGCCCTTCCTTAGGGTGCGGGTCGTGACATTTAATTAACTCTTTTGCTTTGAATGTTTATTAATTAATTGTCATATATTTTGAATAAATATCATATATGTGAAGAACAGATAGGCAACTCTAGAGGGGGGTGAATAGAGTTTATAACAATAATGACCAAATAAAATTTAACTCTTTTCACCAACAGTAAATAATCTGAGTAGTAAATGCGAAATAAAAAGATCAAGAGAGCATACGCAAACACAGTCGTTTTAACCTAGTTTTTTCTCGTGGAGGACTAGTCCAGGCCTGAGAACTCTAGCTCAGGATTAAATCCACTATTTGTGAAATAGTAGTTACATCACGTGCCTTTTCTTCAGAAGAGCACGTCAACTTCTTACAAAGATCGTTGTGGCGAAGCTTGGAATTTTCCAAGCGACTTTCTTGACTCTTGCACAAACTTATAACTAAATAGCAATGAGCACTTTTAGGCTTAGGAAGCTTGTGGCTAGTAGATGAGAAGGTTAAGGCTTATATGAGGCTTATAGAGAAGAGAAGGGAAGATAATTGGATGATTGAAAATGAAAGAATTCAAGGCCTATTTATACTAGTTGGGATAGGCAGAATTCGGTCAGAATTCTGTGTCATGAATTCAAATTTTTGGCCGTTGGACAACTAGCATACAGCAAACCCTAAAAATTAGGGTCCTGAAAATCAGGGGCAGAGTTCGGCCCGAACTCTGTGTGGGGTAGAGTTCGGCCCAAACTCTGTCTCCATAGGACAGAATGTTCAGATGGGCTTTATGGACTAGTTTGGCTTTTGGTGGAGCTTTGGGTTTGTTTGGGAATAAGGTTTAAGCCAAGAATACCCAATGCTACTCAGTTTATATTTTACTTGACTCAATAAATGTAAAATAGTACAGACTCTGAAAACGAGTACGCTGCAGGAGAGAGACGACGTTCGTCTTGCACTGAGTTCTGTCTTGATGTGCCATATTAAATTATGACAAGTATCATATTATCAATTTGTCAATATTTGGTTGACTGTGATCCAGTTTGGATCAACAATCTCCCCCATATTGATAATTGATAAAAATAATATTTGTATATTCAATGTTCATACCTGGACACAAGTTGAAAAGGATAGACAAGTATAGAATGCAGTAGCTCCCCCGTAATCATAGCTCCCCCATAAACATAGCTTCCCCGTAGACCAAAATGCCTTATCTTGACATACAGTATCTCCTCCAAAACATAGATATCACACAATATGATAGAAATATGAATATCAAATAGAATATCAAATAAATCTCCCCCTTTTTAGCATTTATCAAAATGAACACAACACAGACAGGCAGAAGACTGTATAAAGGATTAACTGGCAAGCACACAATAATAATAATATGATAACTGCAGATAAAATCTAAAGATCCACAGAAACTGAAAATGTACTCAGAAAAAAATGAAACTACATAAGCATAAGTCCATAAAGCATAAAAGTAAAGAAGATCATCAGCAGCAGCAGCAACAGGTACGGAACCACATCCATCATGGAGCACGAGATGGTCCAGCGGTGTCGGATGGATCAGTATCAGAACGATGAGGATCCACAAAAACTGCATCCGGATCCAGATATCGCATGACCCAAGGGTCGTGGATACGGTAACTGGCGCGAGATGGATCCCGCTCCATAGGAAGGGGCATGGTGGAATGCCGAGACATGGTGTATCGGATGTCATGTAATGAGTTTTTAATGGCACTCATCTGTAAAGTGGTACGATAATCAAGCTGGGTCCAGCGGTCGTCTTCCAAGATGAAGCGATCGTGTAACATGGTCTGAATAGACTCTAGAGTAGCAGGTGGCTCGGGCACAGGTTGCCCAAGAGCAGGTGGATCAGCCTGAGCATCAGACCCGGAATGCTCGAACTCAGCAGGAGACTCGATAGCTGCTAGAAGCCACCTTGCCTTAGACAGATAGGCAGGGGCTGGAAGGAACTGGCACTCATCAAGAGGAACGTTGAACGCACGACAGACCATTGGCAAATATAGAGCATAGACCAATAATCGAGGTCTCTTCCGTGCACTAATCATCTAGTCCATCATAGTGCGCAGAAGATTAAACGGGACATGGAAGTGAAGATAATAGAGTGCAGAGATCTCAAAATAAAAAAACTTCATCAGTTGATCCTGCTTTGGGCAAGATCGTAGAGAAAACGATACGATGAAGTTCATAGAAATATGGGTTAAGAAATTTAGCAAGTAACTTGCGTGGACGATTGTTGGGAGTACACAAATCATCCTTGAAAATCTCAAGGGACGATCCATCGAAAATTGAAACTTGCGTTCATCGACAAGTTTCTCCCAGGAATTGGGTTCCGGGATCTCGAGATATTTCGCATCGAAATCATCAAAAGTGTTGTCTATTCCGACGACACGAGAATAGATTCGTGTGTCGTCAAAAGTGAGATTACAGTAAAATATTTGGATAGCATTCAAATATATAAGAGATGATGTAGATACTAACTCATCTAGACAGGTCATGAAACAATGAGTCATATCGAAAAAAATATAGTAAAATTGATAGGATGACCCGCATACACGCTCATAGAACGAAAGTTATTGAACCATTCATTGGAAGCCTCCAATGAAACAAAAATTTGTTCATTGAACGTGTTGGGGTCATGAGGTGGTGGTAGATTAAAAAGTAGATGAATGGATTGAACATCTTGAGGAAGAGGGTTCGATGAGGAAGCACCCTCGGTTCTAGCCCTCTTTCCCGTATTGAACAACCTAGGTGCCATTGATATGATAAGAATTTGAAATGAAGAAAAGAAGAGAGTATACCTCAAAAGAATAGGAGAATATGGAAGAGGATAGCCCCAAACCTAAGCTCCTTGAATTTTGAGAGTAAAAGAGCCAAGGATTGAGAGAACTAGGATTAGGGTTTAGAGAGAATGAACTTGGAGAGGGTTTAGAGGTGGCAATGGAGAAGAAGGAGAAGGGAATTCCCAAAAATATGAAGGTAGGGTCGGCTGGTCGGGTTAAGTCTGGACCATTGGATCAAAATAAATGGAAAGTTGAGAGCGCACTAGGGTTCTGGAAAAAGAAGATCGAACTCGGCCCGAACTCTGTGTGAGGCAGAGTTCGGCCCGAGTTCTGGGTGCGGAGGCCAGAACTCAAAACAGTGAAAACAAATGACCAAGTGTTGAAAAAAAATAAATGGATGGAAAATTTTTCAAAAGTTTGATGAAAATCAAAAGTATGATTGTGAAAGAAACCATGAATGTAATAAATGGAATTAAATTTAAAATTTTTTGAATTAACTAAGTTACAAATGAAATTGAACCATATAATAAACAAGGATTTATGACAACGATCATTACGATGAAACTGCCATGGGGTAGCTGTAGGGGCTGGATCCCAGCCAGCGGTAGTCCGAAGACTAGTGCACCGTGTCGCTTAGACTTTTACGCCTTGTTGTCAGAAGGATCCTTTCGGCTTGTACCCATAGCAAAGGCACCATAAGGATATATGTCATAATCGTTATTTACGCAGGCCAATTTAATGAATAACCGTTTCATCCAAAATTCTTAATTCACGACAAAGAAAGTTGAATCGCTCTTCGGATAGTGGTTTTGTAAAAAAATCTGCCAGCTGATGATCAGTGTCAATAAATTCTAAATTTATAGTGCCGTGTTGTTGATGATCACGCAAAAAGTGGTGACGAATTTTAATGTGTTTCGTGCGTGAGTGACATATAGGGTTCTTAGTAAGGTTGATAGCGCTAGTGTTATCACAGAATAAAAGAATGTGCATAAAAGATAGGTTATTGTCTGCAAGGGTTTGCTTCATCCACAGAATTTGTGCACAACAACGACCAGCTGCGATATATTCAGCTTCTGTTGTGGATAGTGCGACGGAATTCTTCTTCTTGCTAAACCATGAGACTAGAGCCTTGCCTAATAAATGACATGTACCGCTCGTACTCTTACGGTCGACTTTGCATCCCGCAAAATCAGCATCCGAATAACCAATAAGGTCAAAGGATGTGGATTTGGGATACCACAAGCCCACTGTAACAGTACCTTTAAGGTATCGAAAGATACGCTTAACGGCGAACATGTGTGATTCCTTAGGACTAGCTTGATAGCGAGCACACAGACAAACACTAAACATGATATTGGGACGACTAGCAGTTAGGTAAAGTAGACTACCAATCATACCTCGATACTTACGTTGGTCAACAGGTTTGCCACTTTCATCATGTTCTAGCTTGGTTGTAGTAGCCATGAGAGTGCTGATTGGTTTGACGTTGTCAAGATCAAACTTCTTCAGCATATCCTTTGTGTATTTTGACTGGCTGATGAATATTCCTTGTGAAGTTTGTTTGACTTGCAGTCCGAGGAAGTAATTGAGCTCCCTTATCATGCTCATCTCAAATTCGTTCTGCATATACTTAGCAAAATCTTGGCATAGATTTTTATTAGTGGACCCAAATATGATATCATCAACATAAATTTGGACTAAAAGAATGGTGTCTTGAAAAGTTTGATAAAAAGTATAGTGTCAATTTTCCCTTTTGAAAAACCTTTATCTAGTAAGAAATTGTTTAGGCATTCATACCAAGCTCTGGGGGCTTGTTTGAGGCCATAGAGCGCTTTCTTGAGCTTGAAAACGTGGTCGGGAAATTTATGATTTTCAAAACCAGGGGGTTGTCTTACAAAGACTTCCTCTTTAATAAAACCATTCAGAAAAGCAATTTTCACATCCATTTGAAAAAGTTTAAAATTTTGAAAGTTTGCAAAGGCACAAAGCATTCGAATAGATTCAAGTCTTACAACTGGAGTATACGTCTCATCGTAGTCGATAACTTCCTCTTGGTTGTATCCTTGAGCTACTAGACGTGCTTTGTTCTGAGTGACTGAACCATCTTTATTTACTTTGTTACGAAAAACCCATTTAGTACCAATAATCGAATGGTTAACCGGTTTAGGAACAAGTTCCCAGACCTGGCTTCTTTCGAATTGGTTGAGTTCTTCTTGCATAGCGAAATCCAAAATTTATCATTAAAAGCTTCTAAAACATTTTTAGGCTCAATTTGCGAAATGAAAGTAGTGCTAGTAATAGAATCTCTTAAAGATGATCGAGTACTTACTCCGCATGATACCTCACCTATTACCAAGTTTTCTGGGTGTGACGACTTGAACTCGAACTTCTTCGGTAAGACTTCCAGAGAATTAGTTTCAGGGGTGGTATTTATCGGTGTGGAAGTTGATGGTTCAACATCATCGTCGGGGATAGTCGCTGTACTATTTTTTATTAAAAGACACATTAGTAGATTCTTCTACAATCATTAAGTGTTTGTTGAACACTCTATATCCCTTACTCTTGGCAGCATAGCCAAAAAAAATACCATCGTCAACTTTGGCATCAAACTTGCCTAAGTTGTCTTTGGTATTTAGGATAAAACAGCGACAACCGAACACTCTAAAATAAGAGAAATTAGGAGTCCTGCCAAACCAAAGTTCATAGGGTGTTTTCTTCAAAATAGGTCAAATAAGCACCCTATTTAAAACATGGCAAGCTGTACTGACAGTGTCACGACCCGCACCCTAGAGTAAGGGCACGAGACGTGGGTACGTCCAGCCTACGTCTCAGTGTCGGCAATAGAACGCTGTCCTAGGTCTCATGCATCTAACAGTATAAGGCTAAGCAGTTTATACTCCCCGAATAGGGGTGACATAGCAGATACAGTCTCAATCACATCTAAGGTAGAGCATGATAAAGATAGATAAAACATGAAATCCAAAAGAGAAACAGCAGATAGAAGTCTAAGTGTCTAAGATACACAAACCCAGAAATACATCTCAAAGCTCAAATACAGTAATCCATAAATACAACTCAAGACAACTGAAAATAAACTATGAGCAAACCCTAGATATCTATACAACCTCTACTGTGTCTCCTCTAGGCTAGTAGGCAACCTCCAGGCTATCTGTAATATTTATCAATAGGTCCAGTCAGGATAGGAGCGAGCACAGTACATCTCAACAGATCATAGCAGGTTAGAAAATATAATCATCCAGTAAAGTAAGATACATGAACTGAAGAAATACAGTATGTAAACAGAGAGAGAACTGTAATAGAAATATCTACTATACATAGAGAACTAACAGTGGCTAGTGAGTCATAGTACAATATAGACATGTAAATGGCATAGGAGATTCTGATGCTACACTACGGAAAGATTCTGATGCTACACTACTTGGATAATATTCACATGTCTACTTCTACTCCCCCGTACCCCCAATCAATACACAAGGATCCAACCAGGTTATGTTATGATTCCATGCAATAGCCCACAAGAGGTGATACATGGATGCCCATAAATGGGTGATTCTGGGAATGCCCATGAATGGGAGATTCAAGGAGACTCTGTGATCATGAGAGTACATGTCACAAGTGATCAATGAACCAAGAAGCATAGTGATACACAATATAAGTGAAACGCCCAGAACATATAGTATCCGATGCTCCTGAAGGATAACATCTCAAGAAGGGATCCATATAGTACCAATCCGTGTGACCAATGTGACAGTATCAAGTAAAGTAATTTAAAGCAGGAAAATAATTCTAAGCAGGATATGAAATGATCAGAGAATGTACTCACCTGATAACCTGAACAACTGATAGGTATAGGGGTCCAACTGAAGCCACGGAGTCCTATTTAAAGCAACACAGGTTACAAGGTGTTCAAGTTGTAATAAAAGAATCTCTACAAGCAATCTATATTATCCTAGGTTCTTCTAAGTCAAATCGAATCTAGGTCAACTCCGGTCAACAATCTAGTCAAACTAGGTCAAGTATTGACTTACAGTTGACTTTTGGTCAACTGGTCAACTCTGGTTAAACGGGGTCAATTCTAGTCTAATTATTAAAGATATAAAGTGTACTTCGTTATTCGTACGTCGAAACTTACGACACGTAAATCGAGATGAGATGATCAACGGTAAAGTTGATAATCTTATTATAGTGATCCGCATGTCCATCTTGCCAATTTTAGCGATGTGAGATCACTGGAATTGACTGATCTCAGTTCCGTTGTACTAATCCCGAAATACGAACATTATAAGAATTAATTATAATAAAAGGTGATACATAGAGGAACTATCTACAAACATTGTCGGATGATGAAATAAACATCGCCAATGTGTCCAGAATGGTCAAATTAGCTATGATAGCCTACCCATCGGTCCAATTTGGACACAGGAGCAAAAAAGTAATTTCGGGTCAAAACGGTATCCGTGTCGGATCCGTTTTGCACCGAAAAACGTGCAAGAAAACAAGTCTACAAAACATAACAAATTATATGTCCACGAAACCAGAATGACGATACGAACCCAACGGTATATCCAGAATTGGATTCCGTTGACCCGATCTCAATTTGGTCCGTTAACCAGAATATTGGAATTTCGGTTTGCACGAAAATGCGTGTCGGAGCCAATGTTCTCAAAACTCAGCAAACTACATGTCAACGAGTCCAGAATGACGATACGAACTCAACGGTATATCCGAAATTGGATTCCGATGAGTCGGCTGTAGGAGCGTAAAAAGTGCTTCATAGAATGGGTCAAAGATATGGGTCATTCCACTCAAGATGATCTATTTTACGCCAAGGAGAGGCTAATGATTTTACGCCTAAGCAAGCTATCCACTTTTACGCTCGGGTCAAGCTGTATGATTTTACGCCTAGGACAGGCTAACCACTTTTACGCTGGACAAAGATATCAAGTCTTGCATTTAATGCAAAGTCTCACATAAAGGTTTAATGATGGCATATACCACAGAATTCGAAGGAATTTGTTTTACACAGAGAACAATGTTGTCGTTTAGTATGTGGACTGAGCTACTTTACGCTCACAGTGTGACTTCTTTTACGCATGGAGACTATACGAGTTTTTACGCTCAAGGGTCGACATGTGCATAAAGTTTATTTGGGCTACTTTACGCTCAAGGTTATTTAACAAGCACTTTACGCGGGAAGTCTATGTCAAGGCTACTTTATGCCTAGTCTACTGCTTTATGCTCAGAGTACATTGGGGCTATTTTTATGCCCTATTCTTTTTGACCAATTTGGAACGTGGTTTGCCTACATAGCTTTCATGCCACACATCCCGAAGAACGTGTGTACGTGCATCCTATTCTTAATAAAATGATGGGACACGTGTCAACGTATACAGAGGATGACTTTGGTCGTGGGTGGCGGTTGTCAGCGTAAAGACGGAACTTTTACTGAGTTTTTACGCACAAGAGCCCAAGTCTATAAATAGACTTATTTTTCATAACACACACAGGGACATGAGAGAAAACAGAGAGATTAGAACTCAGAGATTTTTGATTCTCTAGAGCATTCTTCTTCAACCTTTCTTTCAGAACAGAGTAAAGCAAAGCAGGAAAGCATTCGGCCTCACCATCAGTGCCCAAGTGCGTCGATACCTTTCTGGTGACTTAGTTCTTCCAGTTGTTCATCTTCAAGCAGCGATCTTCATCATCATCGTATGGTCCAAGGAATAAAGTGATCATTTACAGATCAGACTTCTATAGCAATACTTTCCCAGAATCAAATTTGTACTTCTTGTACTTTTTCTCGTTTTATTTTCAAAAGCCAATTTTCCTGGCATTTTGTAGGAGAGTAAAAAGTGCTTCATAGAATGGGTCAAAGATATGGGTCATTCCACTCAAGATGATCTATTTTACGCCAAGGAGAGGCTAATGATTTTACGCCTAAGCAAGCTATCCACTTTTACGCTCGGGTCAAGCTGTATGGTTTTACGCCTAGGACAGGCTAACCACTTTTACGCTGGACAAAGCTGTCAAGTCTTACATTTAATGCAAGGTCTGACATAAAGATTTAATGATGATATATACCACAGAATTCGAAGGGATTTGTTTTACATAGAGACCAATGTTGTCGTTTAGTATGTGGACTGAGCTACTTTACGCTCACAGTGTGACTTCTTTTACGCATGGAGACTATACAAGTTTTTACGCTCAAGGGTCGACATGTGCATAAAGTTTATTTGGGCTACTTTACGCTCAAGGTTATTTAACAACCACTTTACGCGGGAAGTCTATGTCAAGGCTACTTTACGCCTAGTCTACTGCTTTACGCTCAGAGTACATTGGGGCTATTTTTATGCCCTATTCTTTCTGACCAATTTGGAACGTGGTTTGCCTACATGGCTTTCATGCCACACATCCCGAAGAACGTGTGTACGTGCATCCTATTCTTAATGAAATGATGGGACACGTGTCAACGTATACAGAGGATGACTTTGGTCGTGGGTGGCGGTTGTCAGCGTAAAGACGGAACTTTTGCTGAGTTTTTACGTACAAGAGCCCAAGTCTATAAATAGACTTATTTTTCATAACACACACAGGGACAGGAGAGAAAACAGAGAGATTAGAACTCAGAGATTTTTGATTCTCTAGAGCATTCTTCTTCAACCTTTCTTTCAGAACAGAGTGAAGCAAAGCAGGAAAGCATTCGGCCTCGCCATCAGTGCCCAAGTGCGTCGATACCTTTCTGGTGACTTAGTTCTTCCAGTTGTTCATCTTCAAGCAGCGATCTTCATCATCATCGTATGGTCCAAGGAACAAAGTGATCATTTACAGATCAGACTTCTATAGCAATACTTTCCCAGAATCAAATTTGTACTTCTTGTACTTTTTTTCGTTTTATTTTCAAAAGCCAATTTTCCTGGCATTTTGTTAAGTGAAACAAATGGCGACTCTGCTGGGGATGACCTTCTCCTCTGACGAGGAGGCAATTGCTCAATACGTTGATGTGTCGATTGGATCGACAAAGAAGACTCTGGTTGTACACTTCGACTAGACTGCTTATGAAGGGATGCTCCGAACTGGGGGTGGTTCTCGCTCCTCCAATGTTCAAAAATCTCGTAAAGCACGAAAAGTTTGGATTCCTAAATCAAAAATAGCTTCTGATCTCTCTGTTGCTGCTGGTGGCAAAGGAATTCTTTCCACTCCTGTCGTAGGGACTCCCGTTCGTAACGAGGCAGTCCTTACTTCAGAGTTGCACTCAAAGTGTGACAATTTGATCTTCCGTTTGTAACAGTGAAGATAATCAGGTTTCACGCCCACTGTGTAAGAACCAAGTTTTACGCTCAGTGGGTAAAAACCAAATTTTACGCTCAGTACATAAGAATGAGTCTCCCATTTGTAATGGGACAGACTCTAACGATTGTACTTCTGAGTATAAGAATCAGTCTCCCGTCTGTGACGTGGTAGGCTCAAATAAATTACGCTCCTCGCGTAAAGCAAAATCTCCCGTCTGTGACGTGGTAGATAACCAATTTTTATGCTCTACGCGTAAAGGTAAGTCTCCTGTCTTTGACAGTGTAGATAAAATTCGCAACGATGTTTTTACATCTAATATGAATATACCCAAACGTGTATAACGTAAAAATATTGTTGGTAAAGCTTCAGTTCTACACCAACAACCTTCTTATACTTCTCTACGCAAAGTACCAAACCTACAAATAACACGCAATGAAAATAGAGTCCTTCGTGCTAAAAAATCTCAAGATTTATGCATACAACTCCAAACGCGTAGAAATATACAATTTGGTTCTGCGAATGCAGCCAGTAATCTTCTTTATACACAAGGGACTAAACGTTTTTCTACCCTAAATGTAATAAAGAAGACTATTCCCTCCACTCCTTCTGACTTACGTGAATTGCTAATATAGAAGTGTAAGAATAGACAATCTCCGGTGACATTTTCTCAAGAAAAGCATCATTGTGATTATCACCAGGTTGTAATCAACTGTTGTTGTTCAGCCTCAAAACGGTCAATGTTTGATCGATTAAGTTTTAATGTGCCTCAACAACAAATTGAAGATCAAGAACATGAGTTGTCGTATGTGTCAGTCAACATGGCATCTCATACTAACAGAAGACGACGTCCAAGATGAAATACGTCCCAAACCCCAGGTCAACAACAGTTCAACAGACTTCTTGATTCCTTTGAAGGAGTATATCAGAATACTCGATCAAGAAGACAAAGACAATTGCAGACTTCTGATTCAGAAGCTGGGGGTACTCAATCTTTTGAGTCCGAGACTGACAGTGTCGATTCATACTTCTATACTGATCCTTCTATATCTTCAAGAGAGGTTGAATCCTACGCTGTTGGAGATGAACCAGAGACGTTATCTGCTAATACAGAACAGCGTCTCACTGCCGTTGAGCAATCACTGAAAGACATGCTTAACATGGTGCAAAACATGCATCAGATAATACTGAATCAGCAAACTGCTCAGCCGACAGTAATAACACCAGTACCAGTAGCAGCACAAACTCAAGATAGTCAAGGGGCTGATATACCTTTGAATGTTCAGGAGCCTGCTGTTAATCAAAATTCTGCATCTCCAGATCCTATTATTCCAGAAGATGTACCATCTCCGGTGGGGATTACGGTACATCCAACAACTATTCAATCAAATGTGCTTCCGCAAACCAGTGAGGCCATTCAAGCAGTACGTGAGCTCAAAGCACAGTTTGAAGTCTTGAGGCACAAGGATCAACTCCAGAGGTTAGGGATTAAGCAACCTTATCCTCCTCATTGGAATGATGTACCCTTTCCACCAAAATTCAAGCCACAATCCATGGTACTGTTTGATGGGAGGGCTTCTCCTAGTCAATATATCAATTATTTTGATATCATGACTGTACATCTGCAGAAAAATGATGCTCTTCTCACTCGAGTATTCATTGGTTACTTGACGGGTTCAGCTTACGACTGGTATCGAAGTTTACCCGACAATTACATTTCGTCTTTCGACGAATTTAAGGCAATGTTTCTCTCCCGCTTCTATGAAGGAGGTATGGACATGAACATGTCCTCCTTAATAGAAATCAAACAAAAGGAGAAAGAAGATACTCGGACGTTCAACGAACGTTTTCGACAGGCTACTCTAAAGATGCCTCCTGGTATGCCAGATTCAGCACTCATTGATACATGCAAGATGAATCTGCGACCATCTATTGTTGTCTTCACGGGTTCCCAATTCACAGATTAGGCTTCGTTTATCATATCAGCAGTTTCTGCCGAGACCAATGGTAGGTTGGCTCGTGAACATAGGATAATTTTTACCTCAGAAGATAGAGGAAAGAAAAGTAATCCTGGTAATAATTCTGGTAATCGTAATATGAAAGGAAAAGATACCCTCATGGTCAATCTTTCTAAGAATAAAACGATGCCGAATAATCAAGAATCTTCCAGGCCAAAGGAAGAATACTCTTTTGACGAAAGTGATATCCCTGGGATATTCCAATGTTTGGTGAAGAGTGGCAAACTTCAGATTTCGAAGCCAAAGAGGCCTAATGAGATGAATCTGACTGACAATCCCAAATATTATATCTATCATAGATACATTAATCATCCTACCAGTGCTTGCTATGTCTTGAAGAAGAAAATTCAAGGGCTGATAAATGGTGGTGCTATCGCTATAACCAATGATGACCATACGGTTACAACCAATATGGTTTCTCTTCAGTTCGGAGATTTTTCTCTACAGCAAGTCCCAGATGGAATTATCCCAATCCCGAAGGCGACAATGAAGATTGTGAATATCCCGCCTGGCAGGAAAGAAAGTGAAGGATTGTTGCCTCTCACATTAAAGAATGGTGAAATTATGTGGGTACATCCTGACTTGGTACCTGAAATAGAAAATGAAGGTAAAACTTTAAAATCCAAGAAAGACAAGAAAGTCAAAACCTGCAACATGATTTCTCATATTATTCCAGATCTTGATGACTTGGATCATCTATGGGATGGCCTTCCTTTAGAAGATAGATTGAGAGGAATGAACATCTGTCCTCAAAATCTAGCTCCTCCTACCAAGCTCAAGCTTACTCATCAGCAGTGGCTAGCCATGAATAGTGTTCCCTTATATCGGGCACAACAAGTCTTCGCTGCTTATGAAAAAGCTCATACAGGGATTTTTCCTCGTATCCCGAATCCTTTCCCTCCTATAGTTACAGAGACATCTATTCCTTATTCTCCTGTAGTTACAGAGATCTCTTCTTCTTCCTCTGTAGAACTACCTGTTAAAAGTCTACTGTCCATTCATCTATACAGTCAACAATCTGTCCTTCTCATGAAAAAAATGGGTTATGACTTTCAGAAGGTAGAAGGTTTGAACTATAATAAAGGAATACGACTTCCTTTACAGATTCAAAATCAAAAATCTACTGTTGGATTGGGTTCTAAAGTTCCTCACAACAATCCTTACAAGAAGAAGGTTAAGGGAAGGAAGACTAAATCCTGTAATATGGTACTTCCTTCTTCTGAGTCCGAAGAAGAAACTTTTGCTGGTACAAGATCTGGGAAAGAGTACCACAAAGATTATGAAGGATCCTCCAAAGAAGCAGAAGACGTAGTGGAGACACTACCAGCTCAACCTTCCCTTGTTCCTGCTAAACCCTCTGTGGTTGAAAAGGGGAAACAGAAAGCAGTACGCTTTGACGTTCCATTGAAGTCTGCTTCCAGTCAGGGGGTGGTGATGAAACCCTACAAATTTGATATTCTAGCTCAGTTAGCCAATACTCCGGCTAGACTATCTATATTTGAGCTGCTTCGTCTTTCTAGAGAAAGCAGGAAGACTTTGAGTGAAGCTCTACTTCAGGCAGATTCATGCTTGGCTCAACTCAAGAGTCCTGATAATACTCCAGTGTCGTGTCCGCAATGTCATAGTGTGATGGAAACAATTCCTAACATCACCTTTACACAAGAAGATATGCTGTTGAAGCATAACAAACATGACAGGCCTCTGTGCTACACTGGGTATATTGGATCCACTGAAATTGACAGGATTTACATTGATCCTGGGTCTTCAATTAGCATAATTCTTCAGAGTATGCTAAGACCTCTGAGGATTCCTACTAGTGAACTGACTTACACTAGTACTACAATAGTCGGTTTCAATTCTGGCAAGAGCAAACCACTGGGGAAGATTCGTCTACAGATTTAGATTGGTGATCTTCGAACTATGGTAACTTTCTATGTTATCAACTCAGACGTATCCTATAATATTCTTCTTGGAAGACCATGGTTACATGAGCATAATATCGTGCCTTCAACTCTCCACCAATGCTTCAAGTATGTGGATTCCCAAGGAGTTGTGAAGACTGAGTTTGCTGATATCAATCCTTTCAAGGGTGTCGAAGCCTATTTTTCTGATTCAAGGCTTTATAAATAAGAGCATATAAAAGAGATATCAGACATAGCTGAAGATCAATCATCTACTGAAGATCAGTCTATTAATGAAGATCTGCCAGAAGAGCAACCTTTGAAGATCATAGTCAAGGGACGAATCCAATCCCAATCTACCAATGATCAACCTTTGATAATCAAGGTTAAAGGAAGAACTCAAACTTTATCTGAGGACTCAGTAAATGTTCCTACTAAGAGCCAAGTTCAACCTTTTATGATCAAAGTCAAAGGGCGTACTTCTTGTACGAATGATCCAGAACCACCATTGATTGTCAATCTTGGCAAATCTACGCAGAAAGTGGATAATGATCCATTAATGATTAATCCGAAGCGTAGCAGTCAAATCGTAAATGATGTAAATATTGATCATTCTGTACTTTTTGATATCAATGAAGATTTCCTTTTCGAGTATATGGCTGTCAAGTTTATTAAAAAAATGACTTTATCTTCTGATAATCAAAGTCATCAATATAAAGACGACATAGAGCCAGAAGAAACTCTATACATTAACTACAAGAAAAATTCCTTTCCTCTTCAGGTTGATGTTGGACCTTATGCTCAAAAGTTCTTAACATCTTCTCCTTATCTTCTACCTGTAGTTGCTCCATCGCAAGCTTGTGTAACTTATAGACGTCACAAAGAATCTTATTTCGTGGTTCCGTCTGATAAAAAAAACAAGCGCCAAATTATGTTTGGCCTGGCTAGAAATATCCATGTTGCTCAGGCAGATGATCTGAAAGATAAAGATAAAAGAAGAATCCGAATTGACAAATATAGTCAACAATCTATCAAGATTATCCAGAATATGGGATATGATTTGAAGACTATGCAAGGTCTCAATCAAGGTAAGGGTAGACGACTACCATTATGTGGTGATTCGTTTACCAGAAGACTCGTCATGGGTTGGAATATGATACGTCCCATATGTTTAATGATGATATACAAGAAGAATTCTCTTCAAGCTCTTCGCAATCATCGGATTCAGAAGAAGTCCAATTCATCGAATCTGATATATCTCGGTCCTCATATGATGAATCTGGACAAATATTCTCAGTTAATATGATGCAAACTGATGGTGAATCTGAGCCATTTGAAAATGATCCTTGGGCCTAACACAAATTGGCTCAGCAGAGTATATCCTTGATGACATCTTCAACTTTCCATAAAGATTCATTCATTCGCGGAATTGAATTGTCCTTTCTTTTCCTGAAAGATAGGTTGGTTCATTCATCAATATTGGCATACATCCGACATCTGCTTTCTTATTCCCCAGCTACCAAGGTTTGGTTAAGCTGATTACTTATCTCCTCAAACAGAAATTAATCTTCTATCTTATCAGTTGATTAATTGGATTTATTATTTATCATATTTTCATGACCTCTGGATAAATATTAAATCTACTTGCTTTTCCTATCTATCATGTCCATTTGACCTCTGCATAGATATTAATATACTTTTTTTTTGAGTTCTTACATACTGTCATGTTCATATTACCTCTGATAGTATTATACTCTAAAACAGAAAACAAGATTTCATTTATCTATCATGTCCATTTGACCTATGCATAGATATTAATCTACTTTTCTTTGAGTTCTTACATACTATCATGTTCATATTACCTCTGATAGTATTATACTCTAAAACAGAAAACAAGATTTCATTTATCTATCATCTCTATATTACCTCTGGATAGATATAATGTATTGAGTTTAGAAGACTTGTCATGTTCATATAACCTCTGATAAGTATTTTCTATCTCATACCTATTGTTTAAATTCCAAATAAATGATAGGATCACAAAATATATATTTCATTCATTTCTTATGGAAACATTGCAAAATGGATAAGAGAAAATATGACAAGGAGCTCTTTCAAGGTGGAACAGAAATATCTTGAAGTAACTTCTGTAGTTCTTCTAGCCGCTTGCCACGAGGGCTCATAACTTTCTTGGTAGCCTCAGCACGTCGAGCTTCAGGGGTGCAAATACAAGAAAGTTCAGCGAAGGTGATTATCAGATTATCCTTGGCTTCATCAAGGGTTCTGATGGTTGATTCAGCCCCAAAGGCTTGTTCTTCTAAAATAAAGCCCTGGGTAAGGTGCAGATTTCGAGCTTCGATCATCTTTTCCCTTTCAGCCTTCAAACGAGCTAGCTCTGCCTCGACTTCGTAGATTTTATCATTCTTGCTCCGAATATCTACATTTAAAGCATCATAAGCCACTCTGTGACCATGTAATACGGGCTTTATTCCAGCCAAAAAGGCTTTCTTTTTGGCAACCTTCAGACTATGTTCATGGAGAGCTTCATTATATGTGGTCTCCCGAGCAAGATAATCAGCCGTCAAGGCATCATATTCCTCATGGATGAGACTTTCAACAGTCTCACTTGACAGCTTGAGGTATTCTCTAATCGGCTGTTCAAGGTCCTCCACAATTTTCTCCAATGTTGCAGCTCTCTCAGCATCATTGAACATAGCAATGTTCTTGATGGTCAGAGCCATTGCAGTCTTTAAAATCTCATAATTGAGGCCCTTATTCAGGACCATTTTTATCAGGGTTGCCAGAGTTTTATAAAAGGTTTCAGTATGAATCTCAACTAGGAGATTCATTTCTATGATGGAGCTTGGTGTGGCAGCAATATCTGATAGATCGCTTCCTTGGAGACCGGGAGCAGATGTCGATGGTGCAACAACAGGATGAGATGAAGTCGTTGCTGTTACTACCGTCATAGCCAATTGATCCCTAGAAGCTTCAGGGATTGTATCTCCAACATCTACAGATACCATTGGTATAACAACAGGCTGAGATGGAGCTGTTGTTGTCATTGCTGCTATAACTAATTGGTTCCCAGGAACTTCTGGAGCAATGTCTTCAATATTTGTTACTCCAGCCGTTTCTGGAGTTCTGGCGGCGGTAATATTGGTGGATGTGGTGACAATTGCGGGAGCTGATTCAGGTTCTGGCATTGGCTTATCAGAAACTGGTACTGGATCAGTAGCAACAGTAGAAGATGTTATTATAACTTTCCCAGTTTCAGTTGGTGGTTCAAGTATGCCTTCAGCATCTTCTTCAATTGTTTGCTCCGCAGGATTTTCCACTGCTTCAATTGTAGTGAAGCTTTCTACAGCTGATTCTTTATTCAAATCTGGTTCTCCTCCAGCAGCTCCATCATCACCTACAGTGAGGTCTACTGGAGTCTCTTCTTGGTGCTGGTCTTCAGCAGGAGAGGATATCTCAGGTTGTTGCGCTCCCTCCTCTTCAGCATCTTTTTCTTCGGAAGAAGAAGTTCCTTCCTCAGATTTCTCATTTTCTTCATAGATGTCTTCTTCTTGAGGAGGAGGAACTACGGGCTTTGGTGCAATAATGATATCTACAAAATAAACAAAATAAGTTAATATGCAAAATCATGATATATAATTCCGTATAGGTTTTGTATAATACTTAGAATATGTGCGTTATTTTTCAAGATATTAATCATAATCACCATCCCAGTCATCATCTTTGAAGTCAAGAGCCGGCTCGTCTGAGAGAATACGGTCTTGATCAGCAGTGGATACAGTAGTAGCACCCTCTGTAACTTGTGCCTTGGTTGGCAATGATAAATGAAGCGAGGTGCTAAGGCGTCCAGGAGACAAAAGTGTTACAGCTTTTGATCCAACTACTGGTGGAGGGGCTGAAGATCCTTCTCCTGGATGGACTGAAGAAGAATCGACAAGATGATCCTCTTCAATCAAAATGTCATCTTCAGGAGTGAGGGCTCTTGGTTTGGAAGGCCCTTTGGTGGTAGATTTTTTCTTCTTCTCTGGAGACTTCACCGGAGAAGCGGTAGCTGTGTTCTGCTTTCGTTTGTGGGTCTTTCCAATAATTATTGGTCCCACGGCTATCTTTCCAGCTCCTCTAGGAATTACTGCCAGAAATTCATCTATAGCGGCAGTATTGTCTGGCACATCAGGGGTTATCCTGATAGGTTCTTCAATATTTCCCTCTTGAGCCCACCGAAGACTTCCTTGCATACTATAACCATCTTCAAAAGAGCGGATAGATGTATAGAAACGAGCATACGAATGAAGTATGCGTAGCTCAGTTGTACTAGTGGCTGTAGATATGGCGAATCTAGCGCCAGTACATGCAGCTCCGAAATATCTCCATGCTCGTGCACCGTCGATCAGCTTTCCATAATGATAAAAGCTGGTGGAAGGATTGCCAACATGAAGTTGGTCATATCCAAACTGGCGAGCGAACCTACTTGGCAGATAAGGCTCGAATGCGCAGTTATCTTCATTCCTGTACATCAGATGAGAGGGTCTGATGTACACTAGCCATCGGTAGACAGATCTCGGCAATAAGGCTGATTTATCTACTCTATCTTCAAATTGCACACCAAGGCAGTCAGCCGGAACTGGTGGTCTGGTGCAGAAGAAATTCTAGCCATGCGAATAATTTAATGCTGCTCGGGTGTCCGCCAACGTTGTAGTTCTCCACGTGGATTTGCTAAATTTTTGGAGAAAAATCCTAGCTTCATCCTCAGGGCCTGGTGGCAACAAATTACAATTATGGTGTAGTAACCAACCTATCAGATAGGTGAATGGTAACTCTACCCTTAGAAAATTGTGATGAGCATTATTGATTAGTTCTTCACCAAAAATCCGTAGACCTACATTTATTCGGCATACCATTGCCGACAACAGGTTAATTCTGTTCTTGAATACCAAACGGACCGCTGGCCACAATACGTTACGGTGAATCCGGTCCACAGTGCTGATCCCTGGCACGACCCATCTGCGCAGCCATAAGGATAAGAAGCCTGCCAACAAGGCCTTCTTCGACATCTTTTGACTACCCTGCCTCAGGTAGCTTAAAGCCTCAGTCCCCGCAGGGATGTCTCCAGTTTTGGTAGACAAATATCGGTCGCGAGCTTTCTGCGATGCCATCAATTCCTGAATTAAATCTGCAGGAATTATAGAGCAAGGCTTGATAACCTGAGTCTTGTCTTCTCGGAATCTATTCTTTTCCGTCTTGGACACTCTATTTTCATGGTAAAATAGATAAGTCGTCCATTTGGTAATGTATGCCAGATGTGATCCGGTTTCATATATGCTGGTGCAAATTAGATAATGGCACATAAGTTCTTCGTAGACTTGTACCAGTTCGGGGTTTTTCTTCCGAGTTTCTGCCAATTCCCGATTGGAGGGAATATATTCTTCATAGGGGAACTCGTCCATTGGCAACTTCGAGATGAACTGCATCTCATGTAGGGCCAGACCCATCTCGCCATGCGGAGTTGCGAAAGTTCCTGTCGAACTCATATACAACTCCAATAAAGCCAAGAACAGATTGCCGTTCGGTGGAATGCCATAACTGGTAGAAGCTACTGCTTCATACAAACCGATCTCGTCCAATTCTGTTTTAAAGTTTTTCATGACCCAATTGCTGATCTGGATCCAGTTACTACTATAAGGGGTCAGCCACCCTGTCAGCCTAGGGTTGGTCTGAGGATATAAGACTCCTTCCCTTATGAATCTATTTATGAACATGGGAATCTGGACCGGCTGGATGAGAGATGAATCCTCACTCGGTGTAAACCCAGGCAATAGTCCAGAAAATGGAATAACACTACTACAAGGAGTGCTAATGTGATAATCCATGTCATTTGCTCTCTCCCTTCTGAAAATGATTCTGCCCGGTCTACCATAGCTATTAGGAGTCAAATTCCACATCATTTGACGGTGATGGCTAGCATGGACGAAAGCAGATATAGGGTAATTCCTGTCTATGTCAGGGAGATACATTACCCTTTCTCCAGATCTAAATACCCAAGCTTCTTTTTTGGGATGAGTCTGTGATTTGTAATCTATCGCATCTCTAAATAAGAAAGCTGGCTTCATGAATTGTTGATTATCCAGTGACATCAGTACTTCCCCATTCATCATGGATAACAACATCCTATCTCCTTGGGCATATATTAGTTGTGCTCTTGCTGCAGGATACTCTGGGTTGGATTGGGGAAATTGGACATGAGATAAATTCTCCAGATAGTTCGAACCCACCATGCCCACTGACGAGCCAAAAACTTCTTCAAGTGGGTGAGCTTGCAAATCCACTGACAAAAGAAAAAAAAAAAAGAGAGATCAAATTAGTTTGAAGTTTTATGAGTAAAGACATTGACTTTTATGCTTACTAAAAACTGATAAAAGGTTATGAAGTCTTTGTTTTACAAAGTCTCTCAGTGATTGATGAATTTTACGCTACCACATGTTAAAGTGAGCGTAATATGACTTTTTACGCTAGCATGTATGAATATGAGCGTAGTTAAGTTTTACGCTAGCACATTAATTGTGGGCATAATCAAAATTTTACGCTGACACGTATAACGTGGGCGTATTCTTTTTATCTTTTATGCTAACACGTACAACGTGGGCGTATGTTGTTATTTCAATTTTTTACGCTAAAACGAATGACGTGGGCGTAAAAAAACTGAAGGTTTGGGTTATCTTCTTCTTCCTCGACGGGTTTTTCCAGCCAAAGAATAGGGTTTTACCCATCATAGGCGGAGCTACGGCTGGATTGGGTTGTCGGTGTGGTGTTGACGACTGAATGGAAGTTTTTGTATGATCGACCGACGACGAATCGACGGCAGGTTTCTTCTCCTTGTTGCTGGCGGCGGATGATTTTTTGGGAGCCATCGGATCAAAGTGAGGGTTTCGAAGAAAGAAAGGGCAAAGGAATTCGAGATTGCAAAAAGATGAGTAAAAGTGTTTTCTCTCTCCGAAGAACCCTATTTATAGGGAAGTTTCAAATCGGTTCAAATTTTAGATTTTACGCCGACTGTTGGATATCCCCTCTTTTACGCGGATGACTGTTGCGTATCCCGCTGACTGGTCAAATCCTGATTTTTATGCTTCTGTTCAAAGTATTTCAAATTTTGAAGACATTCAAAAACTTTGAAGGAGGTTTTGTAGGAGCGTAAAAAGTGCTTCATAGAATGGGTCAAAGATATGGGTCATTCCACTCAAGATGATCTATTTTACGCCAAGGAGAGGCTAATGATTTTACGCCTAAGCAAGCTATCCACTTTTACGCTCGGGTCAAGCTGTATGGTTTTACGCCTAGGATAGGCTAACCACTTTTACGCTGGACAAAGCTGTCAAGTCTTGCATTTAATGCAAAGTCTGACATAAAGATTTAATGATGGCATATACCACAGAATTCGAAAGGATTTGTTTTACACAGAGACCAATGTTGTCGTTTAGTATGTGGACTGAGCTACTTTACGCTCACAGTGTGACTTCTTTTACGCATAGAGACTATACAAGTTTTTACGCTCAAGGGTCGACATGTGCATAAAGTTTATTTGGGCTACTTTACGCTCAAGGTTATTAACAACCACTTTACGCGGGAAGTCTATGTCAAGACTACTTTACGCCTAGTCTACTGCTTTACGCTCAGAGTACATTGGGGCTATTTTTATGCCCTATTCTTTCTGACCAATTTGGAACGTGGTTTGCCTACATGGCTTTCATGCCACACATCCCGAAGAACGTGTGTACGTGCATCCTATTCTTAATCAAATGATGGGACACGTGTCAACGTATACAGAGGATGACTTTGGTCGTGGGTGGCGGTTGTCAGCGTAAAGACGGAACTTTCGCTGAGTTTTTACGCACAAGAGCCCAAGTCTATAAATAGACTTATTTTTCATAACACACAGAGGGACAGGAGAGAAAACAGAGAGATTAGAACTCAGAGATTTTTGATTCTCTAGAGCATTCTTCTTCAACCTTTCTTTCAGAACAGAGTGAAGCAAAGCAGGAAAGCATTCGGCCTCGCCATCAGTGCCCAAGTGTGTCGATACCTTTCTGGTGACTTAGTTCTTCCAGTTGTTCATCTTCAAGCAGCGATCTTCATCATCATCGTATGGTCCAAGGAACAAAGTGATCATTTACATATCAGACTTCTATGACAATACTTTCCCAGAATCAAATTTGTACTTCTTGTACTTTTTTTTGTTTTATTTTCAAAAGCCAATTTTCCTGGCATTTTGTTAAGTGAAACACCGACGTCAAAAAGTCCCGTTGACCCGGACTGTGGGACCCACTTTGCATCGAAAAACGTGCCAGGGCCCACGTCCTCCAAAACTAACAAATTTATATGAAAACATGCCAGAACGACGCCACGAGTCTACTGGTGGTGTCAGAAATAAAATCTGGAGTCCCGTGCTCAAAAATGGAATTTTACAAGTTGGAAATTACGAATTCGGACGGCCAACTTTGGCGTCGAATTCAACCAATCAAACAAGCTCACAATGAAACAAAACTGGAGGGATAGTAAGAGGGTTATACCAGCTTTGCACAGGAACTGGTAGCACGCCAAATGGAGCTGCGGTGGAGGAGGTACAAGCTGACGAAGTTGACTCCGCGAAACTGTCCAAATTAATATAATTTAAACGGTCAACTTGGTGGCAGGTTTTGATGTACCAAACGATAAAATCAACGGACGAAAATTGACAGAAGTGAAGGTGGATATACCGAGATTGTGGCGGAGCGAAGAAATCACCGATCCAACGGTCGGATTTCTCGGAAATCGTGCGCAAAGTTGCTGCGACGGGGCACCAAAACGGACTTGATTTCGCGCGTGTCACGGCGGGAATTCGTGCGAAATGCACGAATCGCCTATACGTCGCAACCGGAGAGCGAGGTGGCGGACCCAGGGGGTTGCCGGCGTTCGCCCACTGCGGAGGGGGGGGCCAGCCACGTCGGCGGCGGCCGACGCCGTGGCCTGCGCGCGCGGCCAGGGGCTGTTTCCCGGCCGGCGCCCACTACAAACTGCCGCTGTTGCAGCTGCTGAGTGGCGGGGGCTGCGCGCCTGGCCTGGCCCGACGGAGGCATGGCGGCGCACGGCCAGTCGTGGCCAAAGCGGCGGTCGAGGGTGGTGCGGCGAACTGGTGGTGGCGTGGATGATCGATTTTGAATGGATGTGGTGGTGGTGATTCAATGTGTGGAGAAGAAGGAGGAGGAAGGAGGTGGTCGACGGCCTAGGTGGGTGGCCGGCTCGACCACGGCGGAGCTCCGGCCAGTGGGAGGTCGGCCACGGTGGGTGAGCTCAGGTGAGGAGTGGGTTCGGGTTGTAGTTGATGTTGGTGTGTTTTGAATGGAAAAAATAAGTGAGAGAGAGAAGAGATGTTAATAAATGTGTGTGAGCATAAATGGAGGAGAGAGAGGGAGAAAAAGTTTTCCCTCAAAGTTAGGGCCGGCTAGGGATGTTGGGGATTTAATGGCTGCTATGGGAGGGAATTTAATGGATAGGATTAATGGAAGAATTCAAGGGCTA
>JANAVB010009230.1:0-13633 GCA_029216955.1 Iris pallida
TAGCATTTTACGATGTTATATCTATTTACTTAAGATTTCAAATTTACTTTTGAAATCATAAATCTGGATATGTTTGTTACCGAACCGTTATAGTTGCTAATTTTTTTTGCTACGTTAACTTCTATATTCCACCTATTTTTCAAGTTTTTTCAAGAATCGAGAGAAGGAACTTTGGGTATTAAGTTTTTTTCGGTAACACATTTTAGTAACGAAATTGGACATGAGTTTTTAGTAACGAATGTTCGTCAATAAAATGTTACTAAAAATTTCGAGTATCTAAAGTTTAAAACAGACAAACCCATATCAAAAATCTAATTAGGTCATAAATCTAACACTCTTATACAAAATAATCCAATATATATTGTTCATACTTTGGTTAAGAGTTTGTTTTTACTTCTGATTAAGATATTATCAAGTGAACCCAAAATGTGTAACAACATATTTACAGACCTGCATATATATTATTTATTTCTTAATGCACATTGTTCAACCTAATTTTTAAACTAACATGACCATGACTGTTTGGAGTTTTGTTTAGGTGGCATAGCCTGAACCCCCCCTATAAATAAATAAATAAATAAATAAATAAAAACAAATACTCTACTGTCTTTTTCCCCACACATTTTAAATTATTTTTGTCATTTATTTTTGTGACAAGCCATGCTTCTTCTCCCATGTTTGTTTAAGTGTCAATTTATTTTACTTTAGTTAGCCAAAGCATGCTTCTTAATTAATTTAAAATTCCTGAAAATGACATTTAACAATGTTTAAATAACAAAAAAAAAAATCAAAAAAATTAGGAAAGAAACAAATTTGAAAAGAAATATAGTTCCAAAAAGGGAACAAATCCAAAACCTCTGCTAACTCCACTCTCCTCCTTCTTCGTCTTCTTCTCTCGGCAGTAGGTGGAGTCCGGTCCTCCGCCCGGTAATGTGACCGCCCCGCGAAAATTCGGGATCTCGCTCGTCCAGATCCATGGTGGCCGCGGTCCCGTCCTCCGCCGCCGCCACTCCGGGCCATCGGAACCCTAAAAGTCTCCCCGATCCCCACCAGCCGGTCCGCCCCCCGCTGATCCCCTCCGAGAAGGACAATGCCAAGGAGATCTCGTCGAGGAGGCCGAGGACGAAGGAGATCTCCTCTAGGTACCTCTCCTCCCACTCCTCTCCGTCGTCGTCTTCTTCCTCCTCGTCGACCTCGACTTCGAATTCGTACTCCTCTTCGAATCCGCGGAGGTTCCCTTCGCCGATGCTGGCCCCTCGCCCGTCGACTCCGTCGGCACTGCCGAAGCGTTCGCACTCCGTCGACCGCTCCCGCCCCTCCACTCCCCAGAACGCTTCGTCGAACGCCGTCAGGATCCTGACCACCACCACCCGCTCCCTCTCGGTGTCGTTCCAGGGGGAGTCCTTCTTCTACCAGACCAGCAGGGCCAAGGCCTCCTCCTCTCCCAGCCCTAACCCTAATTCCAGCCGCAGGCCGACTCCGGAGAGGCGGAGGCCCGCGGCGGCCGCCGCTCCCGCTCCGCGGGACCAGTCCGAGAACTCGAAGCCTTTCGAGAGGTGGCCCGCCGCCCGGGCCGTCGCGAGGCAGCAGCACCCGAACCCGCTGTCGAGGAGCCTTAACTGCACCCTCGATAAGAAGGATCCGATTCTCGCCACGGTCAGATTGCTCCAGCAGAGCTCGGTCGTGCTCGAGGATGGGACGAGAAGGATCTCTTTCGACGGGGCTTTGCCGGTCGCCGATTCGGATACGGATAGCATGTCTTCGGGAAGCAATTCGGGCGCGAGCGACGCAGCTCACATTCCGCCGCGGGGGAAGGTTGCTTCGAGAGGGATTAATGTGCCCGCTAGGTTCTGGCAGGAGAGCAACAGCCGGCTCCGCCGGGTTCCCGAGCCCGGGTTGAGGAGCACCGGCTCGCCGAAGATGAGCTCGGTGAGGCGGAGCTTGATGGACAGTCCAGTCTCATCACCGAGATCGTCGATGGGGTCACCAATTCGAGGGCCGGTCAGGCCTAGCTCGCCGAGCCGTCTATCAGCGTCCCCGTCGAGGGGCGCGGCTAGCCCGTCAAGGACGAGGGGAAGCGGAGTGGGGGTGGCAGGCGGGTTTGCTTCTTCGCCAGGAGCGCAGCCGGGGAATGCTCCGTCCATCATAAGCTTTGCGGCGGAGGTGAGGAGGGCGAAGAAGGGGGAGAACCGGATCGAGGAGGCACACATGTTGAGGCTGTTGCATAACCGGCATTTGCAGTGGCGGTGTGCAAATGCGAGGGCGGATGCGGCACTTGATTTGCAGAGGCTCGTTGCCGAGGTAATCTTGGTGTTCTTGAGTGCTTTTCAGTACCACATTTGTATATTGCGGAATAGAATGTTTGTTTGTTAGTTCTTTTTTCCCTTGCATAATTTTGCTTCAATAAGTTATTCGCAAACTAGTTTGTTCTTCTCTTTTTTTCACTTATAGATTTGCGCAGCACTGATAAGTTTGTATCAATTTGAGGTAACTTGTAGAAAATTCGGTATTCTGAAGGTTGCTGGATATAAAGATTTGAATTCTATCTAATAGTATACGGATTCAGCTTGGACAGTATGCTTATCGTGCGTGCTACACAGTACAAGTTATTAATGTCATCATATTAAACATCAATTTCCGTTCTATCGAGCGATTTTGTATCAAGCTAATGTGGTCTAATACAATCCATAGAGAGCATCTGAGTGTTCACAGAATGCTATGAAAAATAATGACTGGAGTACTTCATGACTAAGACTGAATTCACTTAAATGCAATAATCAAATAACTTTCGGAGTTGGTAAACTGTAACGAGTTCATGGAGGCAAGCATGTTCTACCCTAATTCATTAGTCCAATTTAAACTTGTAAAGTGCTTAATGCAAATTCAAGCTTATATGGACTAGACAATTCATGTTGTAAACATGCATGATTTTTTTTAGTAAGTTTCTTCTTCTTCTTCTTTTTTTTACTTGTAAATTTGCTCAGTACTGTTAAGTCTGTCTCACTTTGACATATCTTATAGAAAATTCCATATTCTGAAAGTATGCTGGCTGGATATACAGATTTAAATTATATCTAAGAGTATATGATTTCAGCTCGGTCAGTATGCTTATTGTCTGTGTCGCACAGACACAGTGTAAGTTATGAATGTGACCATACCAAATTTGCATAAACTCTTTTTGTCGAACCAACTTGCATCAGCTGTTGGTGTCTAATACAATCCATTGGTAGCATCATAGTGTCATAGAATAATATGAACATTAAAGATTGGAGTAATTCATGACTAAGGCTGAATCCTCTAAAATTGAATAATCAAATAACTACCATAATTGGTAAACTGTATCGAGTTCATGGATTCGATAAGTTCATGTAATACATGTATTATGCATGTTCCTTATATGGATTAGACAAGTCACATTATAAATATGCATTATTATTATATTAAGTATGTAAAATGTGGCAAGTGTCCAACCATGGAGAGTTTTAAAATGCATAATACAAGTATTAGTGATCTCATGCTACCATGAACTCAGAAATTGGTACCTTGTTCACATTTCTGAACCAAATGCTATTATTCCGATGGAGCGTATTTATGCATCTGGATCTTGGAGAAAATTAAATATCATAAAGCTAAACATCAGTGGAAATAGCTGTTAGGCGCCCTTAGGTTTTGGTAACTCTTTAAACTTCTATTCTTGTAGGTAGGATCCATTACCCTGATGACATTTTAGGGAAACCAACCAGCACATGTTGACCTCCAAAATCACTAACAAGCTCATATAGGACATGTGATCAACTAACACATGTTTTATGACTTTTTTTTTATTATCTTATTGTCATTATAGTAGATTTTATAGTATGCTAAGTCTATAGGTTTTGGGGTCTCAAATGTGGGGAAAGTTACATGTTGGAATAAAGTCTGCATTAAATGCTGACTTCAGTTTGGCTTCTAAAGTTGAATTTGGTACTCTTAATTCTGGGTCAAAAAATGGTAACTAGCTATTTAAAGTAGTTCTAGAGAAGTTCTACAATAATCAATATGGATATTAGTCAGAAAATGTATATATTCAACATTTAGTTTCTGCAGTTTTCTTAATCATGTGCACTAGCTTTAATTATGGATGGGTTTTAATCATGTAACTAGGGATGGACTTCTACCTAATTACCAGAGCATCCATGAGTACGGATTCAGAGCCATAAGCTAAAAGATTATTAGGTAGAGTCTTGTCTAGCACAATACCTTACCTACACCCTGATCCATAAAATGGAAACTATAGGGGAAAGGTTTTGCATAAACATGATGTAGGAATGAACTGACCCAGCTCAAAATTCTATCCATTATTGAAACAATAGCCATATTTTGGTAAGTACATATGATATCCATTGTATATGTGCTAACTTTCTTGAAAAACCTAACCTTGACAGTCAAAGCTTATTCTAAGTGGCGACTGATGATCTTCAGACTAAGTATTGTTAGATATGTGATCCTTTGTTTGAATTTTTACTCAAATGAGAACATTTGCCGAATAGCTGACTAAGCGCTGAATGTGAAAATTCAAGGATAAAATTAGCTGGAGATGCTTATAATGCAGATTTCTATAGATGCATTAGTTACGAACTTACGATAACAGTGGTTTTATGAATTATCATCTATTTAGAATATTTCCTTAATATATAAACATTAAAAATTAGTTGAGATATAGCAACTTCTGTTGCCACATCAGCAGTGACCGTGGAAGCAAGAGCTTGCATGCCACTAGAGCTTAGCTCTTTCTTGTCCCGACGAAGTGAAGTCGAATTTTTCAAAGTCAGCCAGCCATTCTTCTGTGTTTTTTCACTTCCAGGATAAGCTCATTAGTTGTAAGTATCACAGTAAAGACATTCTTATGGACAATGGTTTCTTCTTCGGTCATTAACAAAAATTGTCTGGATTTTGGGGACCGGTTTCTTCACAAGCAGTAATCTAAAGTCAGTTTATACAATACTTATTTCAGGATCTTCTGAAGTCTCTTCCTCAGAGAGGATATATGTAGCAGAAGGTTGTTCTTCCTTTGTACTTGAAGATTAACCTAGGAACCTGTTCTAAATGCAGCGTGTTCATACAATGCTTTCTTCAGTATAAAAATTAACGACAAATACCGATTTCAAATATTTCATCCTACGCAAGCTATTTACTACCCTTGGTTATCGACATCCCTGCTAATATAGATCCCCCTTTATTCTGGTTATAAGCAAAGTACTTTTATCTTCCTTGAGATACTGTCATGTCATCTATGATAGAAACGGCTCCATCCTTAGCTGCAAATATATATGCGTTCATGTAGAGGTGTATGGAAGACCAGTAATATTTGCAAATAGTTGAGAAGCAGACACATTGTTATCTTCAAACATGATGTGTGCTGTTTATGTAAAGTCACTAACTGTGTGGTATATGCATCATCGATAAGAGCTATCTCGCTTCTCTTGCACTCTCACAAGTGTCAATTGCATCAAAGAGGTTCTCAATGTTCCGTCCGTCCAGCAGCTGCAGCCTGCTCTCAAGAATGTCTAAAAGCTAATTAATACACTCTCTTAGAGTTCTTGCTGGTTTGATGATGTACTGTAACCAAGATTAGGGACTGCCTAGGTCAAACCTGACCTGTATTTGGTAGTTTTTATATTGAGGCTAAGAAGCAGACACAAACAAGGTCATGAAACACATGGAGAGGACTAGGTAAATTTGTTAAAGGTAGTACAAGAGGACACTGAGGACATAGACACACCCATCCACACAAACACAAGTATGAATAAATTTGATCAATCTATGTTGGTACAACAGAAAATGTCTGATGTTATTTGCACGTATTGATAGATTATTATTAGGAAGACTAAAAGATAGCTGCTATAATTTTCTAAACATATTATATATTATATCAGTATTATCATATATTATATATTATTTTATACATGCCTGTAAGGCTGTAAGACTATTTAGGAAGACCAAAAGACAACTCTTGTAATTACCTAGATGCCCCTATTAACTTTCTTGAATAATTTTAATTAGTAAACATATGCAAGGGTATTTGGAAAGAAAAGTTTCACGGCGAAGCTGAACTTTTCTCATTATATAGTAGTATACACACATGATATCGGCATCTATTGTAGATCAGATAAGGCTGAAACTACTTTATAGATTTCAATCATTGGGAGGATATGGAACTGATATGAGCCAGAAATGAACTCAATTAGTGTGCCCTATCCAGAGTCCAGTGTCTTGTCTGTGCTTGACATGACTCGGTCAAGCTTCTCAAAATTGTTGGACAGCACTTTTTTGTGTGTGTTCATTTAAGATCTGTACATGGAATTCAAGTGTCCAACCCTTGTCAAAGGTCTGTTGTAGGAAACTTCGTATCTGACACATGTTGGACCCGAATTGTACATGTCCATGCTTCCTGGATACTAGTCAGACCTAAAGCTATTATACTCCTATAGCGACTGGTAGTAGGCGAATTGTTCTAATGGATCCTTGTGTGTGTACGTGGAAGTCTCAGCTAGTAGCTAACCTTTCAAACTAGTCTTCTTTTGTTGACATCTCCATAGAATACACTCCAAAAATAATTGATAAATTCAGAAGTATTGATAGAGTTACACCATATCAAAACATGAGAGCCCTAAAAATCTGTCTTTGCTGGGTGAACAGAGAGTCTAGGTGAGACAAAAAGATGATTTAAGGATGAAATAAAACTCAGTTTGGCTGATGCCAACAGTAACATGGAATGTAGGCAGAAAAAGAGGAAGAGTCAAAGGGAGGGGGATCAGACCTTCATGTCTACCTGTGGCCATGTGCCAAGAAATTTGAAACAAAACTTGGGATATATATGGACCCAGAAAACTGTGTATGGATCTTAAATGTCCAACAATATAAGTTGTTACATTTTTCTTACACTAGAAAGTACTGTAGGTATCAGATGTAAAAGTCAGCATAGCTTAAGTTTCTTGCTATTCATTGGTTGACAAGTATGAGCCAAGTATTCTGTGGTTCTTGTCATCAACAATCTCTGATCTTATGTGACATGATAACTTTCATCGAACTAAGGATTAAGCAACTCCAAAATTGATTATTCCACATGATATGTGCCTTAATGCATGATTAAATATCACAAAGTCAAGGTTACGATTTAGCAATGGACATTTTTAATCAATTTTGGAGCTTCTTATGCTAATGCAATGTTTTCAATTGAACTTTTACACATGTTTCTCTGGTCTTGCTTTACTTGTAAGGCTTGGTTTCAAAGCTCAAGCTCAGTTCGCTAATGATTATCTTTTGTCATGTTTCAGAAAAACATATAATTCATGGATAACAACCTCTGAGTTGCGTGACTCTGTCACTCTTAAAAGAATCAAGCTGCAACTACTGACACAAAATCTAAAACTAAGGTCCATTCTTAAGGGTCAAGTAAGTCTCTTCGTCTATATTTTCATATATGGTCAAAACATGTTTGGTTCTTCATTTTATCTCGCATGTCTATTGGATATATCTGCTGTTCCCTGTGGTAAATGTTATGCTTACCTTTTAATAGTAATACTGCATTCTTGGTCATATTCATTGACTTCTTATGCCACTTTGTAAGATGGTTACTATCAAGTGTTTGTATTACCTATTAAAGTAAATGTGGTACTGGAGACAGACCCTTTTGTTGTTAATGAATCTTCTGCAAACTTGTCTGTTTGAGGGTTATTGATGTGGAGAGAGTCATAAGTTTCACGAATGTTTATCTTGAGGGCCAATGTGAAAGACTTCCAAGGAGAAATCTTCAAAATGGAGTATTGTAGTTTCAAGAAGACTTTGTTTTTCAGGTATACGATGTAAGCAACGTCCAATTTGGATAATGGTAAGAATATTGCCAACGGATAGCACACATAGTAGATAATGAAAGCTTTGATTAGGTCATATGATTTGTCGTATTACCAGTTACTGAATAAGTATGCAGATTACAGAAAGTTAAATAAATACAACCTGCAGTGCGAGGTTGATGGGGCTAATATACTCTTGACTTATGGAGTTTATAATGATTGTTCTGCTGGGAAGCAATCAAATTAGGGTCACTCTGAAGTGTCCATACAGTTTCCATAAACAGTGACAGCTTATTTTCTTTATGCTTTGCTAAATTGGTTGACCTTCCTCCAACGTGCGTGATGGGTCATTCCAACACATTTATCCACACCTTCCATAGGATCTAATCCTTGAAGTACTGGAAATAGAAAAAGGGGAAAAATATATATTACTGCACATGCTTTTGAGTTTTTAAAGATACCTTTACTAAAACTCTTCCATGTTAGTACCAAAGTGAAAAAGTCTTCTCTGTGAAATACCAACTGAATATGCTCGCATAACTAGAAGCACTTGGATAGAGGTCACACTTGGTGGATCATGCACCCAAGCAAGGAAGCCACAATCATCTCCAATCTACGATAACTAAAAAATAGTGGCAGCACATGCCATTAAAAAACTAAATCAAATCATTCAGGACCAAATTCCTTATCCATAATTTCTATACTCATAAAACTTCCTACCAAGGTCTGTCCCTTTCTTTGATGTCTTCACAATAGCAGAACGTTGCAGCATGAGCAAAATACCCACTAGTAAGTGAAGCTCTGGGTAAGGACATGCAGTTGTCTTGTTCAATGATCTTGTTAACCTCCAGACTACCCTGTTTGATGTTTGTTGTTGTTTTCAGTTATTATTAGACTGGCATATAACGGTGACTGGACTCATAACTAAGGACTTTCTTGATTTTCACTTGTTATGTAATTGTTGTTGTCGGGAGTAATCATGGAAATTCAAGCCAATTTTCATTTCTTTTACAAAATAACATTAAAATAGGTTAGACGTTCCTTTCTTTGGCAGTTTCCAGAAAAATACTGAATCCTTTCACTTTAATACTCACTTGAAGGAGTTATGTCAGAGTGCCTTTTATTCTTATCAGCAGCCATGGTCCTAGCAAATGGATGAGCCACAAGTCTCAATGAAGTAGCTGGCCATAATGTTGTTCAAAGACAGTAATGGTTGTTATTGAGTAAAAGATCTCTATAACAAACAGTAGGACTTGGTAAGTTAGCATGAATCAGTTCCATTAATAGATGTTGATGTTTGTTCGGCTTTAAAGTTTGGATATAGCTCAACTTCATACTTCATACAACCTAGAAATTTCTTGGTCACACACATTCCATTCGTAAGTGGTATGGCTTTGTAGCCACCATTTTGAAGAGTTGGAAAATGCTATATGTAGGGAGCAAATGTTGATCTAGGATCAGAGTACCATTTTCTAATTAGATCGAAACATTTGTTTTCTTTCCTGTTTGATGAAGTGGCACTCACCTAGGCTGAGCCAAGCTACTTGAGCATTTTATTCTAGCATGTAGCTGGATGAGTAATTCTAAATGTTAAAATAGTTTCTAATAATACCAGTTATGCGAAATTGTGTAGAACAAATCTGAAAATGTGGATTACCATCATACCATGGTTGTGACTTGTGAGCATGTTCATGAAAACAAAAATTAGTGTTGGGCTATAATACAATTCTTGAAAGTTGAAACAACTACATGGTATCCTTGAGACACTCAAGTTTGACTTGTGTTCATATTGTTTCAGTAGTATAAATGGTTTTAACCATGCCCAGGAAACTACTAGCCAATCTGTGAGATCAAGTCGCTCAATCAAGCCTTGAGTTTTTTAGCCAATCTAAATGGATTATGATATCTTGTTATCTAAAAAGTTTCGAGAACCCTAAAGATTTAAGTCCAAGTATGAGGAATATTCTGCATACTCATGGTGTGACTTAAATTACATGAGGATTTGGAGGGTTAATATTAAACTGCAATTTTTTGGGGTGTATGTATGGCAATGCAGAAGAATGAAGGGCTATATCTGAAAACCGGAAATGTTATTATAGCACCAAACTGGTACTTACAATGTGGAACTAGGACTACTATGAATTTTGTAATGAACAGTATTTAGGTTGGTCTTAAGCATATAATTTTGCGTACTTTGTCACTGGACTCCAGTATTAATCACAGTCCAATAGTGGCTTTCGAAGCTCGATTATACATCACTACATTATATATTGAAGTTTTACTACTTAAAGTATCAAAAGGTAGCCAAGATTAAACTGCTAAGATTGGGGAAGTATTTGGCTTGTTTTCTAATTCTTGGACAATCCAATTATGTATACTAAGGGAGTTTAATTGCTAGCTACTTTCTTCCATTTAAGCTATGACTTTTTTTTTTTTTGAGCAAAATTTAAGCTATGACTTATGAGTGGCTATGCATGCTTTAGCACCCTCTCTCTAGTGGAGGATAGATATTACTGTATGCTCAACTTGAACAAAGAAAATACTGTATCAAGGCTTTAATAGCCCCTTATTTCAAAGATCAGCTACATGAAGACTGGTGATCATTAAGGGAATCCAAGGATTAAAGTATCGGCCGATACCGATACGTATCGGCCGTATCGGATTGGATTTGGACACCGCCGATCCGATATTGTCAAAAATGATCGGTATCGGCCGAAACGTGTTAATTTTTTTGGTATCGGTCCGTATCGGCCGATACGGACCGATACAAACCCGATACGAACCTATACGGGCTGATACAAATGAAAACCCTAACTTTCTAGAAAAAATTTCAAGAATTGAATCTCTGACAAAAAAAGAAGCAAAATTTGCTTTACCAGAGCCATCAAATCCTCCCCAGAGAAACCAATAATGAAAACTTAAAAGTTAAAACAATTCGAGTAAAAAATTATAAATAGATCCAAATTCGTCTAAAAGAACAACCACCACAAAGAAGAAAATAAATTAAAAAAATCATGCAAAATTTTTACCTAATTTTCATGAAGCCCCTTTCTTTTTTGCACAGGCGTGGACATCGACCAAGTGACGCTTTCTCGGCCGCCACCGACGTCATCGCCTATGCTCGAAAGGAGCGGTGGAGGAGAGAGTTGCGGTGGGGCCTCTCTCCTCTCCAATCTGTCTAACATTGGGCACGGTGGAGGTGAGAGGAGCGGTGGAGGCGGTTCGTGGAGGCGGAGAGGGGAGAAACATTTCGATGAAATGTTCTCTCTCCTCTCCTCGTTAGATATAAAGAAAGATGCTGACTCATTTAGGGTTTACAAAAAAAATAAGGCCGACTCATTTAGGGTTTACAAAGAAAAATAGAAGGCTGAACAAGTGACCGGCCTCTGGTTTTGAACATCACTTAATATCAACCGTCTAGCCACGGACTCATTTTAACTCTAATGTTTAGACTTTAGAGCTGGCATGTATATTTTTGTATCTAACTCTGTGTGTGTGTGTGTGTGTGTGTATAATTATTTAATATTGCCGATACAGCCGATCCCAAAAAATCCGATACTCCGATCCGATACCGTCGATACTTCCGATACTCCGATCCGATACCGTCGATACTTCCGATACTCCCGATACCGATACTCATACAAACTGTCCGATACCGATACCGATCCCGATACTTTGAACCTTGAGGGAATCATGACTTTGAGATTGTTCTCCTTTAAGCGCCGGTCAATTGGATCATTAATATTGATGGATACCTTTGTCATCACAAGATAATAAGGAGCATGTCCTAACTTAATTTTGAGATGAATTAAGATCTTTGAGAAACTATGTGACATTAACCTGTTGCACTGAAATGAGCAATGACAAATCGGTTCTTAGTCTACATCAGTATGTTGCATCCCACACGCCACAGTAACTAGAGGTGGAGTACAAATTATTACAAAGCCCACCTGGTAACCATACGTGTCCAGTTGTATGTGCACATGATTTACCAGCAAACAAGCCCTTCTCTAAAGTCTAAACAACATCAGAACATTTAATAACAGTATAGTAGTCCTTACTGACAACATGCATGACTTAGCTGACAATGCTCAAAACCGAAGCATCATCAGGTTTGGTGATGGTTAAGTAACCTATCACCTATACAATAATAGACCATCCATCTGAATATATCTAGTAGTACAGTATTATCCTTCTGTGTGGTGGCTGACAATGCTCATTGTGGACCATCAATCCACTTATTTCCATTTAAGATCTGGGTGTATTGCATGGCAATTCAAGAACAGGTTTCCTCTATGAGGCTACTATCCTTTTAATAGAAAGGTTCCAAAAGAAACTACCAAAATCGATAGATTTTTTTTATCATGTTTGGATGAGCCTCAAAGATTAAGCGGGTGTCATCAGCATAGAAAATTGTCAAGGGGGAGGCACCATGACTTGCAGAGAAACTACGAATGACTTCCTTTTTGACATATATTGCTTTTCATCGGAACCCTGTCTCAATTCATCGATCTGTCATTCTGTGCCCATTTGGTAGAAAGTTTTGACCTAGCATATCAAACCTCAGGAAATATTTTAGCTTTCTCAGGCCTTTGTCTTTTAAATCAAAAGTGGAGTAACTTACTGCCATTTTTAAAATAAGATGACGAGGAATAATGTGTTATAGTGGCTCAAAATGTCTTCATGTAAATAGGGTATCTGTAGATGTTCAAAGTGACATAACTGGCACGAGCCATTATGTCTGGTAAAGCATCATGGTAGCTACAGTGCCAATACATCCTGACCTGCCATACTATGACTACTTGCGTATCTTCTTGGTGCATATGATTCTGTAGCATGCTATTTCGAAGATTGAGTATAAGTAGATCTCTCTTGTCACCAAAATATTCCGTTAATCAACAGTAGGTAAATCATACTAGACCTGACAATCTGACATAAACCAAATCAGTTCTTGGAGAGGATGCACAGCCCACCTGTTAGCTGTCATAAAGAGGTGACTTCTTCCACATGCTTAAATGATGCTTTTTAGTTGCGCTTAGATACAACAGTATGTTAAGTTTTGTCTACAAAATTAATCCAGCCCAATATTTCGGATGAAGGCTCCATTGTGATGGTTGTTGCTGTATGATATCCATTCCCGCTTTTGACCGTTTAGGTGTGTATGTGCCACAAGCCTTGTGCATTTGATGTCTAAGGTGGAAAATATTCCCAAATTTCAATTTGAAATTTAAGTGTTTCATACCACGAGTTTGTCCTCTTGATGATTTCCTTTTGCAGTCTAAAATGCCGGAGCAGTGGTTTCACATTAAATGTTTTTGTTTCTTTCATCTAAAACTCTTCTCTGATTGATGCAGATGTCTTATTTAGAAGAGTGGTCACATATAGACAAAGACCATTCCAGTTCATTATCTGGGGCTATTGAAGCATTAAAGGCTAGCACACTCAGACTTCCAGTTGTTGGTGGAGCAAAGGTTTGTAGTTTGTACTTTTAGATGCAATGTTGCATAGAAAATGTGCATCTTAACATTATACCTAAAAGTCTAACAGCTACCTGACCGGCAACAGGCAGACATACAAGAGGTAAAAGATGCAGTCGGTTCAGCTGTTGATGTGATGCAGGCAATGGGTTCCTCAATATGTTCTTTACTGTCAAAGGTTAGTCTCTGCTTGATCCTATAGGATTCTCCAATCAACATGTCTCCAAATTTAATGTTGATCAAATTTTAATACTGTTTTTTGGAGCATGCTAGAACCTCCACAAAAGATCTCCTTAAGTCATAGGTTCTTAGCTGCCTCATTTT
>JANAVB010009231.1:0-49735 GCA_029216955.1 Iris pallida
ACAGTAAATAACCGAAGTGACAAACTTGACCTGATGGGCCACCACAAAAATATGTAACGTTCCAATCCCAAAATACTTAGGACTAAGTACGTAAACATGCCAGCTGTATACATACGAAGTATACCCCAATGTATGGAACCACGTATGTATACATAAGCTGTAAGATGCAGTAAAACATGATAACTAAATCTCATCCACAATAATAAAGAATAATATTATAATCAACTCAACAATTTGTCATTTGTACATGTAGTTGGCGGAGACAAATCCACTACCAACCAATTTAAATGAAAGAAGATATACAAAAAAATGATCAAAAAATGGCAAGACAAACCAAGAGCAATCATCCTCGAAGAAATGAGAAGATCACGGTCTTGGCTAGAACACCTGCAAAAGTCACAAAGCACACACTTGGAGAGATAACCAGGTTCTCAGAGGGACGTAACAAGATACATAAAGAACATGCCATATAATCTGTGATATATAATAGAGAGTAAAAGAGAATGCATGCAATAGGGTGCCTACCAATTCTACAGTAAAAATGTAGTTAAGAACAAACCTTCAACGCATGGGCACTCTGGCTCAGGTGCAGGAACTCAGGTATGGTCCCATCAGGATACCAAGGACCTCAAAGCATAACATTCCTCGAATGTCAGAGGCCAGCAGGAAATCAGGTATCAGGATCCAGGACCGTATCTCCAGTGGAGATAACCGGCAATAATAGGAAAGTGCATACGTGGCCCATACGTTAAGGAACTGTTCTTCCCTACCCAATGCCTAGTAGGGTTACATCCATGACTCATAGAAAACTATAGTAACTGCCAAGGTCTACTAGCATACAATTCTATTGGCAGTTACTCCTAACCGTCGCACGCCTCATACGTATCGGTGGCCGGCCGACTACGCGAGTACGTATCCTACATGTGACTCACATCACGTCATAAAGTATGTGTCAAGGTCGCATGAGATATACCAATACCTCATCAACAAAGGGGTGATCACTAGACTAAGTCAATGCAAGAAAATAAATAAAAGCAGAAAAAAAACGACGACAAGTCCGCTTGCACCAAGTGTGACTTGGACGCACAGTTTTATAATATCAACAAATAAGAAATACTGAAAATAACAAATAAAAATAAGAATATATAAATCACAGAGTAAGGTGGCACAGGTATCTTGTCCTGATTTCGTGCTGTGAATATGAAACGCGCCTCTGCGTTCACGCTCCGGAACCCGACGCTCCTAGATAATTAATTACTAGCATTAAATTCACTACTTACGAAACTTACGTTACGACTTAAATTAGTCAAATTAATGTATTAAAATTATTCAATCTCTCGTGGAGACCATTTAGATCCATACAATCACACACATGTTCCACGAGACATTCAAAATACAGTTTTAGGGTTTCTAACTCTTAATTAGTCGGTTATGCCTTTACTTCAATAACATACTTAAAAAATATATAAATATCATAAAAATAATATTTAAACTAATTTTCTATAGATTTATCTCTGAAATTCCAGAATTAATATTTCTAAAGACATTTATGACCGGTTGATTACTAAGTCAGCTAGTCTACCTGAAACTCGTCCGGAATATAGTTAATGACTCAAAATTGCTAAAATAACCAAAAATATATTTTAAACAGCAATAAAATACTTTATTTCATAGAATAATATCAGAGGTACAAGGGTTGAGTTATACTACAAGTTTGGGACATTCTAGGTCAGCGGGTTACCCGAAATTAGCTAATTTTGACCTATAATTTTTTCGACCAGATTTGAGTTGCTAAAATCGTGAAAAAATACTTAAAATCGTAATTTATGTATATGAACATACATAAAATTCAGTTTCGAGAATAGGCACCAATAACTCATAGTTCCTTCACAATGGGGTTAATTTTGATCCTACCGAAACATGGATATTACGCCTATATTTCATGAAACCTTTATGGATGATTATACATAATAAAAGCCATCAAAATATGATTTTTACAGACTTAATAACATATTTTCTACAGAATTTTAGTAAGGATTTGAGATGGAAAGATTAGGATTTCTTACCCTTTGCTAGAGAGGTTGTGACGACTTCTCCTCGACAAAGCTCCAACCTTTCTCGCTATCCTTGCTTGCTAATCCTCTTTTGGTGAGTATGGAAGGGTTGGCAATAGCTATAGATGGTTGGATGGCGAAGATAGAAGTTTTTAGGGTTGGTTTTGACGGGTTTAGAGGATGTATGGTGGAGGAGATGAATTTTTGTGAAGGATGGAGAGATGTGCAATGGAAGAAATGATGTATGGAGGCTATGGGGGGAGAAGTGCTGCCAAAAAATATGGAGAGAGAAAGGGGCGTCGGCTATGGAAGTGGAAAGAAAGGAGAATTTAGTTAGGGTTAGGGTTTGGGCTAAGTTGATGTGTATATATGGGCTTTATTGGGTTGCATGTATGAAAAGGAGTGAGAATCCTTTTCCTATGGGGTGTTTGGCCATGGGGGTGTTGTTTTGGCCAAAATCTATGGTGGGGGGTCCACTATGGCATGATTTGGTTGTTTGCGAGTTGGCTAATTGATTGGATTGAGGATTTAAAAAGGTCTTTCCTAATATAGAACTAATTAATTCTATCTATGAAATACAATCCAAAATCTGAATTAAATACAAATATATATAATTATTAATATTTATTAATGCCCAAATGTCTACATAGGGTTGGGTTTGGCTTGGAAGAGGTTTGGTGCAACCGGGTCTCCTAAAAAGTCATAAAGGCTTTCTTAACTAATTAATTAAATAAAAATATAAATTGTGCCATAATTTGAATGGTTAGCATGCAAGAGACAATATGACTATGGCATTCCTAACATGACTAGCATGTTAGTTAAAGCACCCGACTACGCTAGGCATGCCATACTTTCTAGTCGTCTTGCATATTCAAACTCAACCATGGCTATAGTTATTTATATAATATAAATAAGATAAAAATAAATTAGAATTAAATAAAATCCAAAAATAATTTAAATATTCCTTTAAATTATGAGGGTTTTACAAAGAAGCCCTCCGACATGACCGATGATGATTGGGATGGCATAGATCTCGAAGCATGTGCTGATATTTGTCTGTATTTGGAAAGGGATATCGTGTACTATATGAAGGACGAAACCACCGCCGCTAGGCTCTGGTTGAAGTCAGAATCACTCTACATGACGAAGACTATAAACAACCGACTTTATATGTTAAAGTCACTCTACAGACTAGTGATGGAGGAAGGTACGTCAATTCGAGATCATATCTCAAATTCAATTGAATTATTTATGACTTGAAGGATGTCGACATACATGAAGATGATGATCGTTTGACGCTAATCCTACTATTTTCTTTGCCGATTCTTATGAGAATCTTATTCAAACAATACTATATAGAAATGACTCAATTTTCGTAGAAGAGGCTATGCGTGTCTTATTGTCTAATGAGGTGTGGAGGTTGGCTTCTAATGACAGAAATGGTGGAGAGCCCAAGGATTGTCAGTAAGAGAGGACAAACGATAGAGCATCTTCTAGCATAAGGTTAAGATCCAAGTCCTAGACACCTATTAAGAAGGTGAAGTGCTTCAACTGCAATGAGAAAGGACATCATGCAAATAAGTGTACTCATCTAAAGAATAAAACAAGAAAAGGAGAATAAAACAAAGAGAGAAGATAATGAAGCAAACTATGCTTTAGAAGTCGACATTGACGGAGTCTATTTTTCGGTGGTACATGACAGCATGAGTGACTGTTGTATTCTCGATTCTGAATGCTCCTATCATATGTGTCCAAAGAGGGAGTGATTTTCTTCCTACAAGATGACATATGGTGGTTCTGCGTTAATGGGCAACAATAACGCATGTCGAGCTGTTGGAATTAGGTCTATCAAGGTGAGATGCATGATAAAATTGTGCGGACTTTGACCGATGTCAGACATGTTTCTGTCCTTAAAAAATTTATTTCTCTCCGTACGCTTGACTCGAATGGTAACAAGTTCGTTGTCGAGGGTGGATACTTACGGGTTGTTCATGGTTCTTTGGTGGTGATGAAAGGACACTAACAGAGTAACCTTTATATCTTATTAGGGAGCATTGACTGGGAATTTAGCAGTTAGTGCATCTGATTCGTCTGATAGCATGCGTCTTTGGCATATGCGGCTTGGTCATATGAGTAAGAAATGCCTGTTCTTATTGAGCAAGCAGGGGTTACTGAATAACTTATAGAAGCCAAGTATAGATTTTTGTGAGCATTATGTTTATGCAAGCAGCACAGAGTGACCTTCAGTGGAAGCAAGCAGAAGATAAGAGATATTCTCGGCTATGTGCATACAGATGTATGGGGACGTAGCAAGATTCCTTCCATGAATGGAGCAAGGTACTATGTTACTTTTATTGATGATTATACACGTTATGTTTGGTTGTATTTCATCAAAACCAAGGATCAAGTGTTCAAAATTTCAAGCAGTGAAAGCGATGGTGGAGAACAGAAAAGGAAGAAAGGTAAAGCATTGAGGTCTGATAATGGTACTGAATATACCTATGGACCTTTCAAAGATTTTTGTGCTCAAGAAGGTATCATTTGACATTGTACTATCAGAAACACGCAACAACAGAATGGGTTAGCAAAGAGGATGAACCGAACCTTGCTTGAGAAAGTAAGATGTATGCTCTCAATAATAGTTCAGACAAGGAATGGTGGGCGAATGCTATCAACATGGCACGATATTTGGTTAATAGGTCACCAACTTCGACTATAGATCGAAAGACTCAATATGAGAACATGACCGACAAACCAGCGGATTACAGCACTTTACGCACATTTGGATGCAAAGCTTACTATCATGTTAATGAGAGTAAGTTGAATTCGAGAGCCAAGAAAGCCATTTTCTTGGAATATGCACAAGGAGTGAAGGTATATCGTTTGTATTGCATGGAGGATAAGAAGTTATTGATCAAAAGGGATGTCACATTCGATAAGTCTTCAGTATTGGATTCAAGTAGGAAGAGTGAGTCTAATCAGGATGGTGGTGTATCTAGAATATCTCAAACTGTTGAGATTGAGTCATCTGAGGATGCATCAGATGAGGTGGAGGTTTCTAAAGATGTTCATCAAGCCCCACAAGAATAACAATCAAAGAAGAGCAGCACCAACAACAACATTCATTGGCCACCACTAGGCCAAGGAGACCGGTTAAGCTAGTGCATGTGTGCATTTGATGAACTGGTGAAGCACTATGGACAGTTAAATATGATGACAGTTAAATGTGGTGACATATACATAGCAGTGGAGGATGATGAGTCTATCATCTTTAGACAGACTATCAAATATACTAGCAGCAAGAACTGGATGGTAGCTATCCAGGAAGAGATTGAATCTCTCCACAATAACTGTACATGGAATTTGGTTTCATTGCTCAAAGACAAGCGAGCTATGGGCTGCAAGTGGATGTACAAGAAAAAGAAGCTTCTCCAGAGTCAAGTGGCACTTAGTTCAAGGCAAGTTTAGTGGCAAAGGGTTTCGCACAGAAGGAGAGAGTGGACTATAATGAGATCTCCGGTGGCCAAGCACACTTATATTCGCGTATTGTTGAGCTTGGTAGCTCATCATGATCTCGAGTTAGAGCAACTCGATGTGAAGACGACATTCTTGTATGCGACCTTGACGAAAAAATTTATATGCATCAACCGGAGGGCTTCTAGGTGGTTGGCAAAAAAAATCATGTGTGTGTTTCAAAAAATTGTTGTATGGGTTGAAGAAATCACCTCGATAGTGGTACAAGCGGTTCGATACCTTTATGACACGACATGATTTACCCGAAGTAAGTATGACTGTTGCGTTTACTTTCATAAACTTCGTGGTGGAGGTTATATCTATTTATTGCTTTATGTGGATGATATGCTTATTGCTTCAAAAAGCATGGTAGAGATAGATAAACTAAAATCTCAACTTAGCTCAGAGTTTCAGATGAAAGACTTAGGTGGAGCCAAGAAGATTTTGGGCATGGAGATTTAAAGGGAGAGGGAGAAACAAAAATTGTCTTTGTTCAGAAGTCGTACATTGAGAAGACATTGCTCGTTTTGGTATACAAGATGCAAAGCCTATTTCTACTCCCTTACCTGACCACTTTAGGCTCTCAACCAAGTTATTCCCTACTACAGATGAGGAAAAGGTGCACATGGTTCGAGTTTCTTATACGAATGCAATTGGCAGCTTGATGTATACTATGGTATACACTCGACCAAACATTGCACGGGCCGTAAGTGTGGTTAGTCTCTATGGCTAATCCGAGAAAGAAGCACTGGGAGGCCGTAAAGTATATTCAGGTACTTGAAGGACACCATTGATGTGAGATTATATTTTGGTTAGTCAGGTCAGTGGATATGTGGATTCAGACTATGCTGGTGATCTAGATAGTCGTAGGTCAACTACTGAATATGTGTTTGTTCTACATGGTGGATTAGTCAGTTGGAGGTATATGTTGCAGGCTATGGTTGCCTTATTAACTACAGAAGCAGAGTATATGGCAATGACAGAGGTAGTGAAAGGTCTATAGCTTCGTAGCTTAAATAATGACTTGGGAGTGAAGCAGGATGTAGTTGATGTGCATTGTGATAGCATGAGTGCTATCCACTTGGAAAAAAATCAAGTCCATTATGCAAGGACCAAGCATATTGATGTTTGCTACCATTTCATACGGGATATTGTAGAAGACGGTGACATTGCACTTGAAAAGGTGCATACCAAGGACAACTCCGCTGATATGTTGACTAAGGTTGTCCCTGGAGCTAAGTTCCAATATTGCTTGGACTTGCTCCAAGTCCTACCTATTGCTTGAGAGCCCTTAGGGGCGAATTTGACGAGTGGTTTATTTGGTGAAGCTGTGCGGTGGAGAAGTACTGTCGGCTCGATTTTGTGGCAAAATCTTGTCGAGGTGGAGATATGAAGGAAAAGGTCCAAAAATAGATCCATAACCTTTTTTGACTTTGACCATATATTTGATTGGTTTCCATATATGGTAAGCCTACATAAGATCAGACTTTGAGCCTACATAAGATTGTATTTCTATATAGGACACATGACATGCTATATAAAGGGTTCTAAATGTTCTCCTTGTGACATCTCATTGTGCTAAAAAAGAGTTGTTGAATAAGTTCAACACAAGAGAGCTAAAATTGTCGAATAAGTTCAATATAAAAATTTGAGAGATTTTTTCTTCTTTATCTTTGTGGTAGAGTTTTTTGAGAGTAAGGAGAGAAGTGTTGAGAGAGTCATTATAATTCTTTTTTTTCTTTATAGTGGAACTGAATCACCCTCATCCTCATCGTGGAAGTAGGCATCTTGGCCGAACCATGTAAATCATTATCTTTGTGGTTGTAAATTTTCTCTGGGGTATTCTCTGATTTCTTGGGTTTATTTTTGTTGTCCCCCAACATACCCAGATCACATGATTGTACAATTTGGATCTTAGAACCGAGATCCGATCCGGAACGGACGATCACGAAGCAAGAGGACCCAATATGTGGTTGGGACCATATTTTGACTTTTGTTTTGAAATTGAGGTTTTATTTTCAATTTTACGCATAGTTCACAGTATCGGCCGATATCGATCCAATACGGTTTGGCATGTCCCGTTTCGATACCGACCGATACTCTATACTGGCAGATACCAACATTTGGGATCTCTTTTCCATTCAATTCGACAAAGAAAATTGAATAAAAAAGACCAATCAACAAGGGTGTAACAGCATACTAAGGTTATAAAGCATGTAAAAGAAAAAACTTATATATCGCATGTAAACTAATTGGCAAGGGTGACTATTATTTCTTTCAATTTCAAAACTACTAAGAAATAGAAGTGGAAATACATAAAATTATGCCTAAGTAGATAAAAATATTTTCTAAAATGTTAATAACTTATTAATAATTATTTGTTTTCCGATACCAAAAATCCGAGACTCGACCCGAAGCCGTCGATATTGCTGATACCAATACTCATAGGAATGGTCCGATAACGATTCCAATACCGATATTGCGAACCTTGATTTTAAGTTGTTATATAGTTTTATATGTTACTATTCATATTCTATTAGATCAAATATCTATTGTGCTCTTTCACTTCACTACTCTAGGGTTTTGAGAAAAAAAAAATAATTCTTTCTCCTTTTGTCCAAATTTGTTTTCTTTCGTTATGGTGGACTTCTAGGGCTTAGGAAAGATAGAAGCATGTTGTTGTTGTGATTTACGTAATTCAGTTTGAGGTAACTTTTTGTGCTCTTTTCCTACTTTTTCTCTTTGGTTTTGAAAGATGAGAAAGAAAAATTGTGTGACATGGGAGCATTGCATGACTGTGGATAAGGCTCGAAAATATCTGCAATGGAAATATTGTGCCTCTAGAACTTTTAACATTTTGAGATACAACTAAATGTAGTATTTTGAGCCAATTGACCTGTTTTGATATATGCTAATACCTTCTTGTTTTGTGGATCTATTTATAATTATAGAAGATATTGTTGGAGTGGGTGGGGTTTCCAACCTATGTGGAGAAGGCCCCGGAGTGCGACGAGCGCCGTCCGATGTCGGAGAAGCTCGGGAAGTAGGCGACGGAGTTGCTGCTGTTGCTGCTGGAGTTGCTGGAAGCAGGGGATCCGAGTTCGGGCCGAACTCGGTCCCATGGCGAGTTCGGGCTGAACTCGGTCTGGCCGTTCCAGGGTTTGGCGAGTAGGTGCTGGTTGCCCCACACAGAGCTCTGGCCGAACTCTGTGTCGTCGGGGGCTGAAGCGGATTTCTGGATGAGTTTTCATCATTGGATCTAATCCAACGGTCCAGGTTGGTTGCGGGATTAGGAAGATATATTGAGTTTTCTCAACCCTAACTCAAAAAAAGTGCAACATTATCGCAACGTAACACAACTTTTGGAGAGAGAAGGAGGCAAGAGTGCCATTGCAACTTCGGAGAAGAAGACGGAGGATTGAAGGTCGTTTTCGAAGGAGATCGTGTTTCGGGTAATCTCTACTCGTCGTTCTCGCTCTTCGTAGCCTTGTAATCATTGTTCTTATCTCTGAGTGTTGTGGGGATCCGATTTGGATCGGGAGGAGTTTGTAGAGGGTGTAATTCTTCTATTCCATTAGTGGAGGTTTCTCAGGGTTGGACTCCGATCGTCCCGTGGTTTTTCCCGCAAGGGTTTCCACATCAAAAATTCTCTGTGTCTGCGTGATTGTTTTGTGTGGCTATTTTTGGGTTCGTGCGTTGTATTGCTCGGTCCTCTCGCAGGTACTCTCCGGTTTGGAGAAAGTTTTCCGCGTTTCTTTCCCAACAGAGTGGTATCAGAGCTTTGGGTTCAAAGGGTGTCAGGAGTTGACAGAGGAACCAGAGAGGAGAGATGGACGCGAAGCCGGTGCGCATGGTGAACCTTAATGGCACAAACTATCATTATTGGCGGAGCAAGATGAAAGATTTGCTATTTGTCAAGAAGCTGCATCTACCCGTGTTTGCATCCGAGAGGCCCAGTGATAAATCCGAGGAGGACTGGACATTCGAGCACATACAGGTGTGTGGGTACATAAGGCAGTTTGTTGACGAGAACGTGTACAATCACGTTGCCAATATTGAGCACGCGAAGACGTTGTGGGATAAGCTGGAATCCTTGTATGCGAAGAAGACCAGGGTAAACAAGTTGTTCCTGATCCGAACGATGATGGGTCTGCGGTACAAGGATGGGGCGTCTATTTCAGATCACTTGAGTGAGTTCCAGGGCGTGGTTGACCAGCTATCTTCTATGGGAGTCAAGTTCGACGACGAAATTCAGGGACTGTGGCTGCTGTGTACATTGCCAGACTCGTGGGAGACCGTACGAGTATCTATGATCGCTTCTGCTCCAGAGGGCGTGGTCAGTCTGGAGTTTGCCAAGAGCGGGGTGTGAATGAAGAGATGCGGAGACGTTCTCAGGGCACTTCATCCACATCCCACCACTCAGAGGCACCTGTTTCAGAGAGCCGCGGAAGGGGCAAAAGCAGGGGTCCAGGTGGTGGCAGAGACAAGAGCAGGGGGAAGTCCAAGGGTCGTTACGAGGACTCAGAGTGTTACCATTGCGGTAAGAAGGGCCATATCAAGTGGAATTGTTTCGCTTGGAAGAGAGAGAAGAAGGGCGACAAGGGGAAGCAAGAAGAGAACACTACAGCGGCGGCCTCGGTGCATGGAGGCGATGTGATCGTCGTAGGTGATGAGGTCATTACTAACCTCGCCTGCGATGACAATTCTTGGCTGGTGGACTCAGGGGCTTCAGCACATGTATCTCACAATAGGGCACTGTTTGCCACTTACACGACAGGCGACTGTGGCGTGTTGAAGATGGGCAATGGAGATGTGTCGAAGGCGGTTGCCGTTGGAGATGTGCATTTGAGAACGAAGACGGGTGCGATTCTTGTTCTCAAGGATGTTCGTCATGTCCCTGATATCCGTTTCAACCTGGTGTCGGTTGGAAGGTTGGATGACGAGGGATTCTTCAGTCTCTTCGGGAACAGTCAGTAGAAGCTTTCCAGAGGTTCGATGGTGATTGCCAGAGGAAGCAAGAAGTCCGGTCTCTACTATATGGAGGGGAGCGCAGAGGGGGCACAGGAGGTGAACGCAGTCAGTGATGCGTCTACCGAGTTGTGGCACAGGCGGCTCGGGCCATATCAGCGAGAAGGGGATGAGCTACTGGTGAACAGGAAGGTGATTCCAGAGCTCAAGTCTACAAAGTTGGAGAAATGCACGCACTGTTTAGCTGGGAAGCAAAATAGGGTGTCTTTCCAAAGTTACCCAAGTTCGAGGAAGCCGACGTTGCTCGAGTTGATTCACTCGGATGTCTGCGGTCCTATGAAGGTAAAATCTCTTGGTGGTGCTTCTTACTTTGTGACTTTTATTGATGACTGTTCCAGGAAGGTTTGGGTCTATGCCTTAAAGACCAAGGATCAGGTGCTGCCTACTTTCAAGGAGTTTCAGGCCTCTGTTGAAAGGGAGACGGGCAAGAAGTTGTTGCGTGTTCGGTCCGACAATGGCGGCGAATACATTGGTCCCTTTGATGCGTATTGCAGAGAGCAAGGGATACGACACCAGAAGACTCCGCCAAAGACACCTCAGCTCAATGGTGTAGCGGAGCGCATGAACAGGACACTGATGGAGAGGGTGCGGTGTTTGCTGTCAAAAGCAAACTTGCCGGACAGTTATTGGGGTGAGGCTCTTCTCACAGCTGCTTATATTATTAATTTGTCTCCTAGTGCTCCTTTGCAGGGTGATGTGCCTGACAAAGTATGGTACGGCAAAGAGCCGTCATACAGTCACCTGCGGGCGTTTGGTTGTAAAGCCTTCGTGCATGTTCCGAAGGACGAGAGGACCAAACTTGAGCCGAAGACGAGACGATGCGTCTTTGTCGGCTACGGTCGGGATGAGTTTGGCTATAGACTCTACGACCCAGTGGAAGGAAAGCTCTACAGAAGCAGGGACGTGGTGTTCGTCGAGGATCAGACCATGACCAACACTCAGGATTCCGAGACGCCTTCTGAGGCTGAGGAATTGCCTGAGTTAGAGTCATTTCGCTTCGAGCAGTTTCCAGAGGACATCGCAGAGGATCCAGTTATGGGGGAGCCGGTACATGGAGTTGCTCCCAACCTTGATCATCAGCCTGCTGATGGTGGTCAGGGTGTCCCTCAGGAGGATGAGCATGCCGGAGAGGTAGTTCCTGAAGGGGCGGAGGCTGTCGGTATACAGCCAGCACCAGTGGCTCCACTGAGAAGGAGTGACAGGGATCGTCGACCATCTACGAGATACTCACCGGATGAGTATGTGCTATTGACTGACGGGGGGGGAGCCCGAAAGTTTCGCAGAGGCTATGGAAGACGAACACAGGCAGGAGTGGATGGTGGCTATGCAGGAGGAGATGAGTTCCTTGCACACCAATTCTACTTATGATCTGGTGCGGTTGCCAAAGGGCAAGAAGGCTTTGAAGAATCGAGGTGTTCAGAGTGAAGCAGACGGGAAGATGCTACTCGCCCTCGATACAAAGCGAGGCTGGTAGTCAAGGGCTACGGTCAGCGGAAAGGCGTGGATTATGATGAGATCTTTTCGCCTGTCGTCAAGCATTCGTCTATCCGGGTGGTGCTAACATTAGCAGCCAGTTTCGACTTGGAGGTCGAGCAGATGGACGTGAAGACGGCATTCCTCCACGGTGATCTTGAGGAGGAGTTGTACATGGAGCAGCCAGAGGGATTCTGCGAGAAGGGCAAGTCACATTTGGTCTGCCGGTTGAGGAAGAGCTTGTATGGTCTGAAGCAGGCTCCGAGGCAGTGGTACAGGAAGTTCGAGTCGTTATAGGGGAGCATGGTTATGCACGGACGACGTCGGATCATTGTGCATTTGTGAGGTATTTTGCCGATGATGATTTCATCATTTTGTTGCTCTATGTTGATGATATGCTATTAGTGGATCGGAATGCCACTAGGATAGCGGAGTTGAAGCGCCAACTGGACGTGGCCTTCTCTATGAAGGATTTGGGCGCAGCGAAGACTATTCTTGGGATGGAGATCAGCCGAGAGAGAGAGAGTCCAAGCTGCTACACTTGGCCCAAAAGAAGTACATTCACCGGGTACTTCAGCGTTTCGGGATGGACGGGTCGAAGAAAGTGAGTTCCCCCCTCGCGGCTCACTTTAAGCTCACTGAGGAACAGTGTCCATCTACCGAGGACGAAAAGGAAGATATGGAGCGGGTTCCATATGCCTCAGCTGTGGGAAGCCTGATGTATGCTATGGTGTGTACGAGGCCAGATATTGCTCATGCAGTTGGTACGGTTAGCAGGTATCTTTCAAATCCTGGAAGGGTACATTGGAGTGCGGTCAAGTGGATTCTACGTTATCTTCAGGGCACTGCTGGTTGGAGACTTTCCTTTGGTGGTGACGAGCCGAAGCTGGTTGGGTATACCGACGCTGATATGGCTGGAGATGTAGACACGAGGCGATCGACTTCGGGCTACGTGATGATGTTTGCGGGAGGAGCAGTATCGTGGCAGTCGCGGTTGCAGAAGTGTGTTGCCTTGTCGACGACGGAGGCGAAATACATTGCGGCGACGGAGGCTTGCAAGGAGCTGTTGTGGATGAAGAAGCTGTTGCAGGAAATGGGACTGAAGCAAGAGCAGTATACTTTGCTTTGCGACAGTCAGAGTGCTATTCACCTGGTGAAGAATCAGACGTTTCATAGCCGGTCCAAGCACATCGAGACTCGGTATCATTGGATACGCGATGTGGTTGTGAAGAAGGACGCGGAGCTTGAGAAGGTGCATACAGACGACAACGGAGCTGATATGTTCACGAAGATTCTACCAAGGGGGAAGTTTGAGTACTGCAGGCAGGTCGTCGGGATGACGACATCCTCCCCATAGTTGTGAAGGGGGAGATTTGTTGGAGTGGGTGGGGTTCCCAACCTATGTGGAGAAGGCCCCGGAGTGCGACGAGCGCCGTCGATGTCGGAGAAGCTTGGAAAGTAGGCGACGGAGTTGCTGCTGTTGCTGCTGGAGCTGCTGGAAGCAGGGGATCCGAGTTCGGGCCGAACTCGGTCCCATGGCGAGTTCGGGCCGAACTCGGTCTGGCCGTTCCAGGGTTTGGCGAGTAGGTGCTGGTTGCCCCACACAGAGTTCTGGCCGAACTCTGTGTCGTCGGGGGCTGAAGCAGATTTCTGGATGAGTTTTCATCATTGGATCTAATCCAACGGTCCAGGTTGGTTGCGGGATTAGGGAGATATATTGAGTTTTCTCCCTAACTCAAAAAAAGTGCAACATTATCGCAACGTAACACAACTTTTGGAGAGAGAAGGAGGCAAGAGTGCCATTGCAACTTCGGAGAAGAAGACGGAGGATTGAAGGTCGTTTTCGAAGGAGATCGTGTTTCGGGTAATCTCTACTCGTCGTTCTCGCTCTTCGTAGCCTTGTAATCATTGATTATCTCTGAGGTTGTGGGGATCCGATTTGGATCGGGAGGAGTTTGTAGAGGGTGTAATTCTTCTATTCCATTAGTGGAGGCTTCTCAGGGTTGGACTCCGATCGTTCCGTGGTTTTTCCCGCAAGGGTTTCTACGTCAAAAATTCTCTGTGTCTGCGTGATTGTTTTTGTGTGGCTATTTTTGGGTTCGTGCGTTGTATTGCTCGGTCCTCTCGCAGGTACTCTCCGGTTTGGGGAAAGGTTTCCGCGTTTCTTTCCCAACAGATATCTCTTATATTTGCCTTGTCTATATTTCTTTTTTCATATTTATTTGAAGTTTTTTTATAGATCTAATCAAGGATGATTCACGACCCGGATCCGAAACCGATCTGAACCAAACTCCTTTATGATTTTATAATCCGATCTGATTTGACAACATTTGTAAATCCGATCTGATTTGACAACATTGCATCTTTGTAACTTGACAGGCTAATAGGAAACACAAAGAAGTACATATGTGAGGCAATTGTGACCGTTGTCGACCATTTGGGAACTGTTTCTTCGAATCTTGAGCAACGAATCAACGGGAACTTTAAGCTTTCACAAACAGAGCAACGGATAAATTGCTTGAAACAAGTAAGTACGACATGTGAAATATGAAGTACTCTTCTACATGCTTTTGTTACTTGTGTTTAGAACATTTATTAGCCTTTGCTCATACAAAGGTTTGCAGTATCAGAATTGGCTCTTGCACTTCTCATGAGTATATGTATTCATGGTTTTGGCAGTTACAACAGTTACAAATACGAGTTTCTTAGTTCTTGGTTTTAGAAACCCCAAATATGCAAAAAACAATAAGAAACCTATAAAATTACATTTAGGCATAACCTTATGTATTATTTCTGGTTTTTCGTTAGTTTTGAATGAAATAATATTTAATATTGCTAAATTATTCACTTGCAATATTGGTGCTTATTATACTTGCTTTTGGACAAAGTACCTATAATAGATAGCTCTGGATGAGATAGTATTGTATGAACATTGTGTATTTGTAGTATACAACTTTGGTAAATGATAGTGGTTACATTGTGTTGATATACAGATACACCATGTTGCTCGTAGACAATAGACATGACCGAATTATTGTGTCGGTTCTTTCTTCGCTAATGTGACCTAAAAAGCCACAATTTCAGTATCAGTGGGGTGAGTATCGGATCAGACATGCCAAAAACAAAATGTGATACCGCAAACCTTAGCTCAGACCTTATTAGACGTTCATGGGTCATCGTAGAAGTTGGCTCGGCCTATACCTTGCATTAGATGACTTTCGTAGGCTCACATTCATGGAACCAAATGCAATATGTAGTTAACAGTACTCTCATATGTTGTTACCATTGTTAACATTTATTGAGTTCCTACTATTCCTTTTGGAAGGATGCTCAAGTAAAAAAATTAAACATAGGAAAAAGAAGCATGCAAATAAAACAGAGGCCTACATGAACTGTAGAACCATAGGCTCATATATCATCATAAATGTTTTGGAATGCTGTGTTTTCCCTTCAAAACATATGATCATAAACATTGGTAAAATGTAGTGTTACTGTGTGGAAAGCCCGCTCATGTCAAATACCCTTGTTTAGAAAGGTACATCTTATATATTTCATTATATGTAAAAATCTAAACATTATTTCACTGGAACAGAGTCTTCTCACATGTCAGAACTATGCTTCTAGCCTCGACATCTCTACTCTGCGATGGAGCACCAAGTTCCCCAGGCATCATCGGCATTATGTTTCAGTCTCACCATGTAAGAAACCTTCTGTTTTTATTAATATTAGGTTCAAATGGAACATGCAATGAGGTCACTGAAATAAATCAGTTCCTACCCAAAAATTCTAGTACTTGCCAGCTCATTGTTTTCTCATACAACATTTAAGATGATTTTTTTTTTTTTTTCAATTTTCATTCTTAGCAGCGGCTCAGCATCCTATTAAGACGAAAGATGTTCTAAGGTATCTTGACGTCAGGTTATGTTATACATTTACCTTTTCATGAGTTTGAGCAACCGATTTATCATCTAACAATCAAGTTACATTTCTTTACAGTGTTAGCCCTACCAATTCAGATGTACCCTATACCAGTCCTAGTAAAAAAGATCAGTTTGCGTTAGTAGCAGATAAGCTGACTTTTGATGTTAACGCCATTATGAAGCTTCATTTAAACACCTTGGTTCCTGGTAAGAGGACCTGTGAGAATCAAACAAATGGAAAACATGTCTACTATCATGTTGTTTATGAATTTTCTTACTTTGTCATTTGCTTCTATGATTCTATTTCTCCTCCTAGGAATTAAGCTCGGTACTGTTGTCCTTGCCTCTGAAGGCCCATCAACACCTTCCAAAACATGCAATACCTCATTCGGTTCTCCAGCTAAGGTTTGATGTACCCATTTATAAGTTGTTAATTACAATTTGTTTTGCACCGATACCTAAACTTTGAAATTGAATTTAAAGAATAAATGTTAACTTTTTTATGCTGTAGAAGACTTGACTTCAGTAACCTTGAATTTTTTGCAGGATGCTTTTAAGCTGGAAAGCAGTGAGCAGAAGAAGAAGAAGACGACATCACCAGGGAGTAACTTTTTATCATTTCTCAAGGCCACCAAGAGGAGGAGATAAAGAAGTTATTTAGGCGAACGAATAATTTGACAACAATCAAACTTGAAACCGGTACACTATATTACCAATGGTTTGAATTATCCTCTTATCTGTAATTTTAACATGTCTTAAGGCTTCTAATTCTGATGAAACTGATGAAATAGGAACATATTCATGTTCAAGAATACGTTTTAGTGCAGTGAATTTTGATAATTAAGAATTCGGTATCTTGGTAATGGCGAGTCTCGGATATTAAAAATCATCAATGCAAAAAGCTCTGATTAAGAATCAATATGGCTTAAAGCTTTCATGGACAGTAATTTTAGAAGAATGACCTGTTGATAAGGTTCATACTGCGAAGTCTAACATTACGAGGAAGAAAAATATGAACAGTCAGAATGTTTTTTGTATGTTACTTGATCAGCATGAATCTATTAGTATCTTCTTCTTCTTTCAAATTCAAGAATTTTTAAGATGTGGGTATTTGTGAGTGGAATTCAGCAGTGTCTGTGTCTTGGTAATATTAGAGTGGTGATGAGAAATGGAGGATTACAAAGTGAATAATACTTCTACAAATCAGATGGCATTAGATTTTTTTTTCGCGATTTTGGTGGTGTGGAATGGATGGAAGATTTGGGCCTGTACAGAGAATGAAGAGAGTTTCTGATGGTTCTGTGGCTGGTGGTATCTTCTTCTCAAGTGTCTGAGTAACAAGATTGAACTTATTTTAATTTGAATATGAAAGTTGGTTGTATTAAAGGTCTGTGCTAATTTGTAACTAAATATCATGAACTATGACAAATTTGTAATTTGCTAGCATGAACTTTGAAATTGTACAACATAATACCATGATGGCATAGGCAGTTGCAATTTTGATGGTCAACTATAGTTTTTTTTTTTGTGGGATGATTTTGCCCATTAATCATTTGCAAAATCTCATCCCTTCTACCCCTCCCCTCGCTGCCTCTTTCTGCACCCATCCTCTATGTTCCCCCTCCCTTCACCACTGCGAACCACCTCAACCCCTCTCCTACCTCCACCCTCCCCACAAACATACTTTTAATTCCTAATTCAAGACCTTTTAAAATTAGTTACTCGCGAGAAATCTATACTACTATATAATAAGAAAAATTGACTTCACCGTGATTTTTTTCCTTCCAAATATGCCCTTACTTAATTTTACTAATTTAAATTACTCATTAAATTTAATGAGGACAACTAGGTAATTACGTATAGAAAAAAAAATTCAAGAAAAATATAGTTTGCTCTCCTAGTGTCTTTTGCTCTTACCAACTGCAGAAAAAGTTAATTAAAAGACGGTTAAAATACACGTGCAAGGCACGTACGTGTCGTGGAATCTGGTTGGGAAGAAAAATAGAATTTTCAATAAAAAAAATACCATAGTATAACACAACTAGGTAATATGATATTGTCTAACATTAAATCTTGGGCAGGAAAAAGCTATTGGGAGGGGACCAAAGAAACAATAAAGAATAAAGAATGATCAGAACAATCCAAATGCATGCACTTGATGTAGGTGAAACGGAACAAGAGGGGTCTTCAAAGAATATAGTTTGTATTTTGATTTTCGGAAGTAGTATATTTTGGGGACTCTGTTGGGTTTTTTTTTTTTTTTGCGTGCGCGTGTGTGATCCAAATGTTATTTCTAATTCGTAAGACTTTGTTTCGTTAAAAGTTCGCAGTAATTTGCTGCTGTTTGTTTGCTGCTAGTGGTAAGCAGAAGTTGCTTGCGCGTCATCTGCTATCCAGTCTGGAAATTCTTCAACTGTAAATTGTAGGCTCACTACAAAGTCTGTTTTTCCTTCTGCTGTGTATTTTCAGTTTCAGAGTAAATCCTTGGTTAATTTTGTGACATTGTTTGGTCCAAATCAAATGAATAGATGTTATGCAAGTTACCTATATTATAACTTGTCAGTGCAATTATGAGCAATGCTGTGCTGACAATAGTGTGATCTTTAGCATTACATGTTAAAACTGTACTAATGGATTGTAGTCCACAAATAATAAACTCTACATCTTTCCATCAATGAAATCTATATAAAAGATCATCATAGTGTCTCCACTCGTCACTCTCCCTATGGCCAATGCCCATATCTGACAAAACTCCATGGTGCCAAGAAATCTCACCCAAACATTGTCAAGATACTAAGGCCTCGAATCTCCGGGTTGGAAAAGGAAAGTGATTATTTTTCTATATTTGGATGTCAAGAATTGAGGAGGAAAGAAAGCGATTTCCAATGGAAGAAAAATTATGGAAAAATGATTCCATCCATCCAAGCAAGGAATCACTTTCCCACATTGAAGTATTCACTTTCCTTTCAAATTTTTGGCATTGCCAAACATCGGAAAGAAAATCAATGGAATTAAAGTTTTCCAAAGGAAAGGAAATACAAGGAATTGATTTCCTTTCCTTCCATTCCGCGAACCAAACGAGGCCTAAGAGCATCTCCAACCCTATTGCGAGTTTGGAAAAAATGGTTGCCACATAGGAATGACAAGCATTTTTTTCAAAAGTACTTTCCAATACAAATGTGAAATAAATTGTGAAGTTGACATGACAATGACATGGCAAGGAGAATATGAAGTTGGTTGTCTAGATCTAGACAATGCACTTACAATAACTTTATGTCTACATCATCAATTATGAATAAAAATATATAAAAAGAAGAAGAAGTGAAAATGTTGTCTCGAAAGTTGAAAAAAAAGTAATTTTATTGTCTTCTCAAACTTTTGCATTGGAGAACACATTTTTATCTCATTGTCTTGTCTGAATATCATCTTGCCACATAAAAAAATATTGTCTTGTGCCTCATGTCACATAGGATTCACAATACAAAACAAGACAATAGGGTTGGAGATGCTCTAAGGATAGCCAGAAAGAAGATAGATATTTTAAACAGAAATTTTCATACAGGTAAAAAAATTTACCAAAATTTTAAAAAAAGTGAGAAGTTTAACAAAATTTAATTTGGGTAACGGAGCGACATCACCGATGGCGCGCTTTGTGGATGAAGTTCACTGCGGTAGGGTGCAGTAGGGTGCGCCAACGATGGTGGCGCGCTATGGCAGAGAAGGCATCAGTGATGGCACCCCATGCAGAGTGAGCCATCACCGATGGCGCGCCATGGGTTCACGTGCGGGTGGTCAGCGCCATGGGTTCAGAGAAGGCCATCAGTGATGGCGCCATCATTGATGGCTCCCTTCTGGAGCGCAGTCCACTCTGAGCCTACAGCGCGCCATCAATGATGGCTCCCTCTTGGAACGCCATCAACCATGGCTCTCTCTCCAGCTTGTCACATCACCCCTGTGCTCCCTCTTGGAACGTGCCATCAACCATGGCTTCCTCTCCGCTTGTCACATCACCCCGTGTGCAGGCACGTCAGCACATGTGCAGCGCGCCATCGGTGATGGCCTCCTCTAGTAGCGCGCCATGAGTAATGGCTCTCCACTTGTTCACGCGCCACCAATGGTGGCGCGCCATCATCTCTCTCCTCCAGTTTCCCAGAGCGCCATTGGACATGTCGTTTCGTTACCCAAATTACAATATCACCGAACTTCTCACTTTTTTTAAAATTTCGGTAAATTTCTTTACCGTGTATGAAAATTCCTGTATTTTAAAAGGGAAGAGAGAGAGAGAGAAGAGTAGAGTACTGTGTGAGAAACTAGAATAGCTATCATGACTTCTCTAACCGCCGGCCATTATTCAGGAAGGGACTAGGCGGCAGCTCCCTCAGCGGCAAACTCTCCGTACCTATATAGATTTCGGCACGCAGTAACATCAAGTTATACTGCTAATGTCGTAGTAAGTAGCAGAATATATTAATTAACAGGTTCATGTACTTGATGTTGAATTACCAGGGTGAGGCCGTGGGGCGGTGGTGGCCAAGTACGGCGAGAAGAGCGTGTACTTCGATCTAGAGGACCTCGCCAACACCACTGGCCACCAGTGGGACTTAGTAATATTGGTCCGGCACACCGACACCTTACAACCCATGTGGACTGGACAGATGTGGTCTGGACGAAAGGAGGTGCGGTCAAGAATTTCTTATGTCTATATAAGATGATCCGTAATCGCTTACTCACTAGGGACCGTCTTAGCATGTTTGGGGTGGACTGTTCAGACAAGAAATGTTGCTTGTGTGGGCACATGGAGGAGTTCAGGGACCATCTTTCTTCTGCTATGATTTTGTTTCGGAGATCTGAAACGAGTAATGCAGATGTTTTGGACTTCTGGCTACGCAGAATAGAGAGCTATTATTTGGAGGGGTATCGACCCTTGCATACCTGAGCTCCTTAGTTTTACCAAGAGAGAGGGGCCTGTTACTCAAGTTCTTGGTACTTGGAGGTGGATCGACCCTCGCATACCTGAGCTCCAAAGCCTCCGGATACATACGTACTCCCCATTAAGAAAGGCCCTCAGCTTCCGCCCAAGCTCGGTCCACGTGGCAAGATATGATCATGAGTTTTCTTAATGTTCTTGCTCTAGCTTTTACTTGTGTAATTATTTTAATTAAAAGGCAACCTCGTCCTTAACAGAAAATTTGGTGAGAGATATAAATTTATACAAAATTAGTTGTAGCAATATAAGTTTCGCAAACTTCCATGGAGAGAAAGTCTCTGCCAGACGGTCTGACGAAAATTGAACATGGTATTTATTTATTTATTTATTTATTTATTTATTTTATTCTTCTTTCCGTTATGTTTGGTTTTGGTTTTGTTTGGTTTTGGGTTTTTTAGTTTGGTTTATTTTTATTTTTTGTTAGTTTAGTTTACTTTGTTATTGTTGATTTTTTTAGTTGTTTGATTATGGATTGGTATGACGAATTGGTTGTAACAATTAAAAAAACAGAAAATTTCATGAAAAGCATAAAAGTTTAAGAAAATTGAGTAAAAGACATGAAGTTTAGAGGAATTATAAGGAGAGCATCGTTGTGCTTTAAAATAGGGCGCCAAAAAAATAAATGTCCTAATTTACGGCGTCAAAATAAATTTATTTAATTAGTTTCGTCCAAGTCCTTAAACACGATCAGTTAAAACAAAAAAAAACAATTAACAAAGGCGGGGACGTGTAAAATTTTATGGCGCCCAAATTAAGGGCGTCAAATTTTGTTCCTTCCGAGTCCAAGCTGCGCGTGGCTGGAATGGTTTGTTAAAGCATCAGGTTGACATACCTGCCAGGTGCGGTGCACACAGATCAAGAGACTACAAAGCAGCAGGCTTTCATTACTTTGCTTCAAAATTTCATTTCCTGGTGTAACCAAGTTGTCTATTTATTTACAAACACCTTTCCTTCCTCTCTGGAAAAAAGAAGGAAATTGATTACATAGTAAGAGAAACAATAATAAAACCTTTCATAGTATCCTCGTATATTTTCCATTTCTTTCTTTCGTTTCGTCAGTTGCTAAAATTTGACGCCCTTCATTTGGGTGCCAGAAAATTTTACACGCCCTTCTTTAGGGCGCCATTTCTTAATCGTCTTTTTTGGCTTTAACTTGCCGTGTTTAAGAACTTAGACGAAACTAATTAAACGGATTTTTTTTGACGCCGTAAACTAGGACGTTTATTATTTTGGCGTCCTATTTTAAGGTGCGACGATGCTCTCCTTATAATTCTCCTAAACTTCGTGTCTTTTACGCAATTTTTTAAACTTTTATGCTTTTCATGAAATTTTTGGTTAAAAAAAAAATCAACAATAACAAAGTAAACCAAACTAAAAAAAAAGCAAACCAAACTAAAAAAATCCCAAAAAAATAACAACCAAAACCAAACTAAACCAAAACCAAACCTAACAGAAAGAAGGAAAAATAATAATAAAATTCTATGCTCAATATATATCGGACCGTATAGTTGAAATTTGACATGTTCAAATATTTCTGCCAAACCGTCGGTAGGAAACTTTCTCTTTCTAAAATTTTGTGAAACTTATATCGCTACATCTAATTTGTATTACTTTATATCTCTACAACAAATTTTCTGCATCTTTGATTTATAGTACCTCAGTTCTCGGTAAATCTGGAGGATTTTTATTTCGATACGATTCTCTGGTGAATTTGTATGCACCATGTTAATTAATAGGACCTCAGTTCTCGGTAAATCTGGAGGATTTTTATTTCGATACGATTCTCTGTGGTAGTATAGTTGGTACACAGTGGTCGTGGGAGTGACGACAACCAAATAAATGAACAGCTAACGCAGTACAAATTAATCAACTCCCAATGATCCAAGTTACTTTGATATATAGATGTGACATAACTTGCTATAGATGCATCAAGATCTGTACCATTTTGTTCCCCTCATTTAGTAAAAGATTTTATTAGCTTCTACAATGTGGTTATTGGAAAGTCACATTAGCTCTTCTTAATTAACTCCATCAATTTGAGAGCTTCATGATGAATAATCAAGAAAATTCTCAATGATTTTTTATTTTATTTTAATTATTTGGTTGAAGACGACACAAATGATGTACATCAAGACAGCCAAAGTAAAATTTCGAACTGAATTACTTTCTTTGATTTTGCTTGAAAAGTGATGGCTTTCCCACTACATTTGAATCCTCTGAGAATTTTCTTTTTATTTACTTGATATAGAAAGAGGGGAGCAAAGTGACGCAATGTCGGTTAGAGAGGCAAGGTTTAGCGTGGATCTTACAGAATGCATTCAGATTAAATTGTTGGGTTGGATTTTCAGTGAGACCCCGTCTCACTGTATTAGTATTATATACGGGTACGTATTTTAAGCTGTATTTCGTAATTTTTGGTTTTCGAAATATTTTAATTTTTTTTCAAGGAATAGATTTATATTGACTTAGTTTAATTTGGTTTGATTCAACCTAGCTTGCTTTGTTTGATTTGGGTTGGTTTTACATGAAAAAGGATTTTGTACATAAACCTACCCCTCTCTCTCCTCCATTTACTTTTCATTTTCTTCTTCCTTCCATTTTCTTCTCCAACCTAAGGCAAGTACATCTTGCCAAATGTTAGACAAATGTGATTTTAATTGTTCCATTCTCTTTATTGCTACATTCTAAAACATTTTAGTTCTTGCTATTTTGGATTTTGGAGGATAACTTCTTGTAGATCTAAGTTTATGTTATTTTCAGATTTTTTGGGTTTTGATCTACCAGACTTTATTATTTTCAAGTCTTGATTGTTCCATGTTGTAGAGAATTTCGTTCTACCCACCCCTTTTGACCTTTGAAAGTCCTAATTTGGAGTTATTTTGACCAAGTTATGGACATTTGAAGTTCTTGGGTTCCTTGGAGTTCATCATCGGCCAAGTGGGGAAGAAGAACAGTGCATGCGCCAGTCTTTGGGCGCATAGCCTGTGGGCGCATAACACTGTGCATGCGCCAGTCTTTGGGCGCATAGCCTTTGGACGCATAGCTTCCTTTGGGCGCATAGTATTCATTTTGGGTGCATAGCTTCCTTTGGGCGCATAGTGTTCCCTTTGGGCGCATAGCTTCCTTTGGGCGCATAGTGTTTCCTTTGGGCGCATAGTCTCCTTTGGGCGCATAATTTCCCTTAGACTCATAGTGTTTGTGTGGGCTCATAGTGCACTACAATAAAAAGACCTATTAATGACGCTTGACAAGGAGTTTTAATGACGGCTGATACATAAGCGTTATCAAGTTGAAAAATACCTTTTTTCTATGACGCTTTGGACTAATTTTGGGCTTTTTATAACGTTTATAAAACAAAACATCATTAAAAGTTTAGAGCGGTGGCAAACTTGTAATTCCTTCACTGTATAAAAGCTCAGTAGAAGAGTGAAAATTTATTTCTCTCCCAAACTCCAGATCTCTCCTCCTCAAACCTCTTCTCCCCCAATTTTTCACTTTTCATTTTCCTCCTTTTCGGTTCGACTCCAATTTCTCTCCCAAACTCCAGATCTACACAAAGGTTCGATTTTTCTTCCAATTTCTCTTCGGTTAGGGCTTATATTTTGCTTATACTTCGTCGATTTCTAGGGTTTCTGATGGATTTCTTTTTCATCGAGCGCCTCGCTCCACCCGAAGGAGGGATTCCGGTGTTCGCTGACCGGCGCTCACCAGGGGGAGTCGACGTGGCGGGACGCTCTGGAGGCGGCGCCGACAGATCTCTTCAAGGTGCGACTTGACGCTGAGGGGAGGAGCGGAGGAGCCCACACTGCCCGTCGAGGATGCACGAGCAAACGGTCGGCGCGGATCTGTGGCGCCGACGCACGTCGGCTGCAGGCCCGAACACGAGACGAGGGCTCATGGGGGCGACGGCGGTTGGGGGGACTCGAGCGCCGGGCTCGGCGAAGAGAACGGGTAAGGGCTGGTGGTGGCGGTTGTTTTGTTCTTTTAGTCCTTAATGAGTCCCGGTCTTCTTGTAGTCCTTAATGAGTTAACATAAGGTTTCCTTGACACGATAAGTAGAAGTTATGGTAATGACCCCTTGATTGAAGTGGAATTATATGTTTCTGGTTACAAAAAAATGAAACGAGATTATTTTCTATTGAATATTCCAATATTTGAAATATATATCAAATGAGATTCTTTATAGGAAAGTCTAAATGCTGAAAATTTAGATACTAGTGTATCTGAGCCAAATATGTTTGACATCTGATTATTAATCTTATATTGGTGTTTTTGTATGTGACTTTTATTCCAATATGTGAAGTTAATGGGAGGGCAATGAGTCATATATTGGTTTGGGTTGGAGAACAAACAGAATTAATCTTCTTATATAACTAGATTTTTGGCTTAAAACTGATGTAGGTTGGATCCAATCAGAATACATGGATCAGTTGGAGTGAGCTACAGAAAATGAACCCCTGCCTTACTATTTCTCCATAACTTTTGCTTTGGAAAATGAAATCAAGCAAATTCAGACGATTTATAAAGCTGACCTCTGGGTGCCCAATGTTCAGACATGCCATTTGTACACTCCATGAAAAACCATACATATTTTCAAATTCCATTTTTTTAGACCTTAGTGCTGATCAAGATTGTAGGTCCATTTGGTACTTGAGTCGTTAAACTAGGAATTGTGGTGAATAATTCTCTAGGGATTTATCTACGATCTCATCCTAACGGAGCTACCTGGCTCCGGAGTACGCCTCCAGCGGCAAGCTGACGGAGAAGTCCGACGTCTTCTCGTACGGCGTCATGCTTCTTGAGCTAATCACTGGACGGAGGCCCTGCATCAACTTCGCCCGCGACCGCTTTGACATCCTCAAGTATGGCGGTGGTCGAAGTTTGTAGCTTTTTTTATGCTGTTAAAGGTCTGAGCTTTTTGTGGTATTGTGGTTCAGGTCGTTGCCGAGGAAGGATCTTCAGGTTCTAGTAGGCCATGGATGCCCCAGCTTGGATCCGAAGGTCGTCTTCTCCGCAAAGTTGCTGAGAAAGCACGTCCATCTTGTCGAGGTAGATGTATGTGCCCGTTCTTGATATTATAGTCTCGAATTTAATCATACATTTGATATTTCGTTTAACTTAATAGTACTGAATGAATAAAAATGTATAAAAATGTGCCAAAGCAGCTTTGTTTTCTCTCCAAAGAAACCATCTTTCAAACTAGTGTTTTAAGTGATGGTTCTTTGGATTCTAATTTCATTTTGGCATCTAAAATAAATGTGTGATTTTTGACCCACTTTCACATGATACATATGATAACTTGGAGAATAGTATCAGTAGTAGTATGGGAGAATGGTAAATCAAGTTACCTTCATCCATGTCTTCACCTATTAGGATGTGTCGAGTATGAGGCATGAAAAAAAAGCTTCACAAAGAGTTGACAAACTTTTTATGAACTGTGAAACTTTTTTTATGAACTGTGAAACTTTTGGGGGGCATGGTGTCTAAGCTTGTGAGACCAAGGAACATCCTCACTGTTCTCATAGTCTAGATTAGTATAAAGGAAGAGGTAACAGATAAGCCTTATGCTAGGAAATTGCATTAATGGCCGAGGGGAGTGGTAAGTCTAGGGCATCTTAAAAGGGGAGTGCTTACGTTTATGACGTAAGCCAAAGAACAAGATGAGATGTTGTGGCCGAGGGGAGTGGTAAGTCTAGGGCATCTTAAAAGGAAGTTGTTTGTTTTTATTCTTTGTGCTTAAAATGGGTGAACTTTTGTCCATGGTTGTTTTGGATATTTATTTTGTTTTCTTTTCTTAACATTCAGAGCTGAAAGAAATAGGAAGTAATGTTCAAAGCATAGTTCACAGTACCAATACCGGAACTGCCAAAACTGTCGAAACTACCGAAACAAACTAATTAAACCGCCAATGTGAGTTCCATTTGGTGGTAGTAATTTTTTGGTTTTACTATTAATGTGTAGTTTATGTTTGAATAAGCATATTTGTGGAGATGTTTCATCTATATAGGACTTGCTCATATGTTTCTATATGCCATGTATATACTTTTAGGAAATTTTATTTACCAGTTCAGTTTCCCTGAAATGTAATTAGCATTATTAGCATGTACTTCGGTGTTAACTTGGTGGCTCATCAATGTGCAGAAGTTGCTCATACTTTTGAGTTGTAACCCTTTCAACAAAGTTTCAAGTAGCTACCTCGTCTTCTGTCATGCCTCACATTTGATTGCATTCTTTGAGTGGCCTGTTTCTTTCACTCTTTGAGTGGACTGTTTATTACTACAGGTAGGTATTTTAATGCATTCTTAGATTCAATGTATATGAAAGTATTTTATTACATGATCCTCAATTGCTAGTTTCTTGTTGGAAACTTGGTACCAACTCTTAAGACATGAGGTGGTCTTTTGGTAATATTTTTTTATATTTTTTCAGGGTTTTGCTACGTGATGCCGACAGTTTTGATGTGCTCAAAGTTGAAGCCAATGTACTAATAGTTTTGAGGGTCTACTTACTAGTAGTAGTTGTAAATATATGTATTTGGATGTCCTATTTTGAAAAAAAATGTAATGAAGATGGCGATATATATTATGTATATATTTGTAAATGGATTAAATGGTACTCTATAAAATTTAGATATTTTCTTGTGAATATATGGTTCAAAATGAATGTTTTGAAATTGAATTGAGCAACATTGAGCATTGATCTATAATTTTTTGGAAAGTAATATATAAATGTGCAGAATTGAGCGTTATAAATGTGTTGAATTGAGTCTATACAGATTATATATTCATAACGCTTTCAAACTACGCTGAAAATAAGTGTAGCAGAAACTCATCATATTCATGACGTTTTTATTTATGACGCTTTTAAAAAACAATTATAACACCCGTTTTCATCACGCTTGCTTTGAAAAAAAAGCGTCATGGTTTGTCATTAATGACGGTTTTTAGCCGTCATTAAAGGGTATTTCTGTTGTAGTGGTGTCACGCCCCGCTCCCGTAGGAGCGATCGTCCTCGCTAAGGCGTGATGCCGCACGAGCCTAGGTTGCGCTCATGCAAGGCGGGTTCCATAACGGCCGATTTCAGCGGCTGCGACGGGGTCGTCGTACAGAAGTCCCAAGTAGAGACATTGAATAATAGCAACGAAAATTAAGAACAAACACAAATTATTCAAAGAAGCTCTTTATTGATATTGAAACAACGGTTACATTGGGGGCGCAAGGCCAATATTACAAGTCTCTCAAGCTCACTCATCTCACATTACAAGTCACTCAGCTCTCTCTCATCTCTCAATACAAGTCTTAATCCAGCGGAAGCTTCGGAAGGCGACGTCCATACATTATATCCCGTATAAGTCTTTACTCCATGCGGCCGCGCGCTTCAAATCGCCAAGAAACTCCATGCCTCGACGCATCCAAGCGAGCTCCGCGCCACGAGCTTCTATCTGTGCCTGCACATGTAAACTATGTGGATGTCAGTACTCAACAGTACTGGTGGAATGAGCTCCTCGTCCACCCATACAAACCCGACACGTTTGAATTACTTTTGTGCAACTTAGTGCCCTTTATGATTGTCTTTCTAGTCTTGTCTTAGGATCAGTTTTAGGACCGACGCCTTGGCCTATTCCGTATCTCTAGACCATCTCGTGTTTGCAATATCAACGTTAACTCAAGTCGTGTTGGCCTTACGACCATAATCAGAGACGCAACTACACGATGAGGCTCCATTTCCGTGTGACCGTGCTTCGAATCCTTTGTGTCGTGCCTCGCAACTTATGTGCGACTCAACCATATTGCCGCCTCGCGGCCCTTACTACTTTGATCACCAACTGACCCAATCAAGACTTGTGAATCTTTGTGTCACTCAAACAACTTTGTCTTACGACGGTTTCCTGACTTAAACTCAACAACTCAACCATAACGATGCAACTTATATACCGACAACATAAGACTCGACGCCACATCTCGTGCCGAAGCACGTCGCCTACGTTGCAGCCAAATCTTAGGCCCAACATTTTATGTTCCAACTTTACACACACAATCAACCCGACTTCCTTGATATGCTACATTCAATACTCGACTCAATCCAAAGGCATACACGCGGATCGCCGCCCATGCCGACTCATCTATATGAACTAGTCACTAGGGCCCCAGCCCTATAATGGACTCCTTTTGAGCTTTTGATTAGACGGACGCTCCTTGCCAGCGCGAGTAGCTAGCTCCACTGTAAGTCCCCGCCTAACCCGTACGGTCATCCAGCACAGCTACGAATGTCTCCATCGTAACGGTTTCCCTGGGCCGTCGGGGTCGCAGTCCGAGAAACAGATTTATTTTACCTTGTACAAGTTGTCCAATGACCATGCAAGACTCGACTCAAACTGATGTCTCACACAGTCAAAGCTACTTCTAGTATTACCATCTCTTCCAGGGCTAATTTCAATACTTCTTACATCTGAGACCTTGCCTCGACGACCCGTATTCGCGAGCACTCTTCTTTCTTGCCTCAACGACCCAGTCGTGAGCATTCTTTCTTTCTTGCCTCGACGACCCAGTCGCGAGCATTCTTTCTTTCTTGCCCTATCATTTCACTCACTCAAGAACAACTATCAAAACACTTTCCAAACTCACTGACTCAACCGTGGCCCGTGCCTTAAAACATTAAATTCGTGCTTCGTGCCTTAAGCCAATCGTGCTATATGCAACACTCCTGCCCAAGTTGACGGGCCTTCAGATCGTGGAACTACTTAACTTGACAAACCGCGAAGGAGCGGGACAATGCTTGTAATGTATTTGTCGACCGGCATAACTTTGCCTAACTTAACTTCGCAAACAACTTAACGAGCAAGGCTGCGTCAAGCTTTGCCTTAATGGATCGTGCCGTGCATGCATTATGAAGTATTTATGCGGACGACAGCTATGACTTAGGCTACGATCTTAACTTCGCCTACTCAACCAACTTTCCTTCTCCCAAGCCACGGGATGAAAGATCGAGTGTCATTTTTAAAGCACGCCGTGCACCAATTCTAAGCCGACCGTTGGACCTTCCATATTCTAATCTCAATTCGACCCTTCGAGATTACTCCCTTTAGCTATGTGGATTCATCTCTTTTATTATTAAGCCTACTTGTGCAAGTTGAAAATATGCGATTTGTTATGTGAAGGCTAAGATGAGGCAAGTTCACCGAAACTACCCCACCTGAGCGATGTCTTCGAGTCGCCGTTGTAAGGCCAAGCCGAACGCCGTCGACGTTCGATTCCTTCGATTGACTAAGCGGGATGGGGCACTACATCATACACCACTCAAAAAAAGTTTCGTCCTCGAAACTAACTGAGTACACTTATCGACTTATCATTTTACTCAACATTCAAGGACTCTCGTACACACTTTGCCTATGCATTTTCTAAATCCGAGCCAACGCTCGTGCTACTCTCAATTCTTTCTTCAAGACTCACGATCTCAAAATCCTCGACACTTCCCTGTTCCTCAAGTCTCACTTGATTCAACATATCACTTAGTTGGATCGTGCACATATTTTAGGCGTCCCCAAAATATATGCATTTCAGCCAAGCCTCGTGATAGCGAATCCCGCCATCACCACTCGAGTCGGATCGTGCACATATTCAAGCGTCCCTGATATACATGCATGTCAACCGATACTCGCGAGTGGTGTCTCCACAAATCCTACCACTTCGTACTCGGACGTCCTGCCTAACCGCTAGGCTATGTCTTTTCGTCAGTATTAGAATCATAGTTCCCAAACAACGATATCAACACTGACCCCATCCTAAGGTCAAACCAAGTTGATAGTACGGGGGTTTGCTTCCCAAGCTTGCATCACTCCGATTCCTAAACTTCGAGCAAAGATTTCCTACACACCTCCCAACATTTTGTCGCACGGGGTCTGAGTCATTCAGCAAAGCCATCCTACAATAACTCACTTTTAACTAATTCCACGACATCTCAATATCGCTCGTTCAACAAACCATCTTCACATAGTCTATCTCTTCGAACACGTTCGACATAATCCGTCTATCATCCCTTCCAAGTCAAGCACGCGACGACACAACCCATCGCTAAACCATAATTCACATTTTATATTCCCTAAGTCATTCATCCCAACTCACGTATTCGATCATGAGGTCGTCTAGCTTAACAATATGTTGCGCCCCGATCTCACGCGATTCAGATTATCCACGGTGGGCATGAATCACCATGCACGCTCCCGCGGGATAGTCATCCTCATCGGGACGTAACTCTTATTTTGGTGTCTAGACTAATTCATTCTCGATGTGTGGATTGGACCTACTCAATCCTCAAGTTTATTCAATCAACAATCGCAAGTTCTAACATCCTCAAATTTTCCTTTGCATCAAACCGACAAGTCGAGACAATCAGCGTTGCCGCATCCTGATTTTCCGAGTTCGATCATTCCTGCGACATGAATCACCATGTCAGCGCTCACGCAGAACAATCACCCCAAATCCGACGTAACGCATGTACGAGGCTAGAGTTGCGCTCGCGCAAGACAAGATCGTCGACGTTGTGGCTATCAACATAACCGTCAAGACACGATCATTTTCATCCAACATTCATCTCGATCAAAATCCTAAGTATCGTATCCACCGAACAATAACACTTGCACGATCGTCATTCGCCGAGTCAGAGTACCCCCGAGTTATCACATATCGATCTTTGATACGCCTCAATACCATCGACGATATGCGTAACCTGACGATCTTCCTTTGCAACCAATTTCGAGTCGTGCGAACGATGCTATCGTCCGACTGGATAATCTCCTCGACATTCAAATTCAAGTTCGATCATTATCCCTCGAACCATTTACGACATCAATTTCCTCGAACCAATTTCACGTATTGTTCATTCGTCTATCTTAAGTCATCGACCAACGTATTTCCTCAATTTGCAACATTCCTTGCTAACTCAATCATCGAGTAACATTCAATCCAATCCTTAGAGTCATTGCGTAACTTCGAAATTCAACTTTTCATGCACGCTATCGTCTCATCGTGGTAACTTTTCCTATATGATCCGTATCAATTTCCTCGATCAAGTCATCCATTTGTACACCCTAACTTTTCCTCAATTCGATTTCACCTACTCAATCATTCTTGCATTTCATACTTCGCATGAGGATAATCCTCAATCCCGTGCACATTTCGTGCACGTCAACTTCTAAGTTGTTTGAATCCACTTATCAAACTTCCAGACAATGACTCATTCAATCGCACCCGATCTAAGGCTTTACATATGTGCGACGCTTGCTGATAGACTCACCGACACCCCGAGTCCTCAATTGATCGATCGACATTCCTGAGACTATCGTATACACCACTCAGGAATGAAGTCATTTATCAAATCCTCAACTATCAAAATCGACTTTTCGAATCCCGTTCGAACCATTCTTCGAATTTCAAGCACGCTCATCTATATCGCATCGACGATATCGCTGCTCGATAGTATCCCTATCGATAGTCATCCCACATACTCAATCGAGTTCAACTCATTCTTGTTCGACACTATTCAATTACCGCACTCAACTTTTCTAAGGTCGACACAATCCTTGGTGTATATGTCCAGCCCGACTTAGCCAACCGTGCTTACGCAAATCATCTTTTTGGTTTATCAAAAACTTTTCTCCTACATTTTGCAAAATAGTTAGACTTATTGTATGGACATCCCGTGGGATAATTGAGAGAGAGCGCACCAACGATATCAACTTGCGGAAGCAAAATTCAGAGTTTGCAGAAACAACGGAGTTAAAGAATTCAATCGATGGTCCAAGGACGTAAAGTCGTGCTCTGATACCATTATGTCATGCTCCACTCCCGTAGGAGCGATCGTCCTCGTTAAGGCGTAATGTCGCACGAGCCTAGGTTGCGCTCGTGCAAGGCGGGTTCCATAACGGCCGATTTCAGCGGCTGCGACGGGGTCGTCGCACAGAAGTCCCAAGCAGAGATATTGAATAATAGCAGCGAAAATTAAGAACAAACACAAATTATTCAAAGAAGCTCTTTATTGATATTGAAACAACAGTTACATTGGGGACGCAAGGCCAATATTACAAGTCTATCAAGCTCACTCATCTCACATTACAAGTCACTCAGCTCTCTCATCTCTCAATACAAGTCTTGATCCAGCGGAAGCTTCGGAAGGCGACGTCCGTACATTATGTCCCATATAAGTCTTTACTCCATGCGATCGCGCGCTTCGAATCGCCAAGGAACTCCATGTCTCGACGCATGCAAGCGAGCTCCGCGCCACGAGCTTCTACCTGTGCCTGCACATGTAAACTATGTGGGTGTCAGTACTCAACTGTACTGGTGGAATGAGCTCCTCGTCCACCCATACAAACCCGACACGTTTGATTTACTTTTGTACAACTTAGTCCCCTTTATGATTGTCTTTCTTGTCTTGTCTTAGGATCAGTTTTAGGACTGACGTCTTGGCCTATTCCGTGTCTCTAGACCATCTCGTGTTTGCAACATCAATGTTAACTCAAGTCGTGTTGGCCTTACGACCATAATCAGAGACGCAACTACGCGATGTGGCTCCATTTCCGTGTGACCGTGCTTCGAATCCTTTGTGCCGTGCCTCGCAACTTATGTGCGACTCAACCATATCGCCGCCTCGCGGCCCTTGCTACTTTGATCACCAACTGACCCAATCAAGACTTGTGAATCTTTGTGTCACTCAAACAACTTTGCTTTGCGACGGTTTCCTGACTTAAACTCAACAACTCAACCATAACCATGCAACTTATATGCCGACAACATAAGACTCGACGCCACATCTCGTGCCGAAGCACGTCGTCTACGTTGCAGCCAAATCTTAGGCCTAACATTTTGTGTTCCAACTTTACACACAAATTCAACCCAACTTCTTTGATATGCTACATTCAATACTCGACTCAATCCAAAGGCATACACGCGGATCGCCGCCCATGCCGACTCATCTATATGAACTAGTCACTTGGGCCCAGCCCTATAATGGACTCCTTTTGAGCTTTTGATTAGACGGACGCTCCTTGCCAGCGTGAGTAGCTAGCTCCGCTGCAAGTCCCCGCCTAACCCGTGCGGTTATCCAGCACAGCTACGAATGTCTCCATCGCAACGGTTCCCCTGGGCCGCCGGGATCACCGTCCGAAAAACAGATTTATTTTACCTTGTACAAGTTATCCAATGACCATGCAAGACTCGACTCAAACTGACGTCTCACACAGTCAAAGCTACTTCTAGTGTTACCATCTCTTCCAAGGCTAATTTCAATACTTCTCACATCTGAGACCTTGCCTCGACGACCCGTAGTCGCGAGCACTCTTCTTTCTTGCCTCAGTGACCCAGTCGTGAGCATTCTTTCTTTCTTGCCTCGACGACCCAGTCACGAGCATTCTTTCTTTCTTGCCCTATCATTTCACTCACTCAAGAACAACTATCAAAACACTTTCCAAACTCACTGACTCAACCGTGGCCCGTGCATTAAATATTAAATTCGTGCTTCGTGCCTTAAGCTAATCGTGCTCTATGCGACACTCCTGCCCAAGTCGACGGGCCTTGAGATCGTGGAACTACTTAACTTGACAAACCGCGAAGGAGCGGAACAATGCTTGTAATGTCTTTGTCGACCGGCATAACTTTGCCTAACTTAACTTCGCAAACAACTTAACGAGCAAAGGCTGCGTCAAGCTTGCCTTATCGATCGTGTCGTACATGCATTATGAAGCATTTATGCGGGCGACGCCTATGACTTAAGCTACAATCTTAACTTCGCCTACTCAACCAACTTTCCTTCTCCAAGCCACGGGACGAATGATCGAGTGTCATTTTCAAAGCACGCCGTGCACCAATTCTAAGCCGACCGTTGGACCTTCCATATTCTAATCTCAATTCGACCCTTCGGGATTACTCCCTTTAGCTATGTGGATTCATCTCTTTATTATTAAGCCTACTTGTGCAAGTTAAAAACATGCAATTTGTTATGTGAAGGCTAAGATGAGACAAGTTCACCGAAACTACCCCACCTGATCGATGTCTTCGAGTCGCCGTTATAAGGTCAAGCCGAACGCCGTCGACGTTTCGATTCCTCCGATTGACTGAGCGGACGGGGCACTACACATAGTGTTTTGTGTGGGCTCATAGTGTTTGTGTGGGCACATAATATTTTATGTGGGCTCATAGTTTTGTGGGCTCATAGTGTTTGTGTGGGTGCATAACATTTTATGTGGGCTCATAGTGTTTTGTGTGGCTTATAGTATTTGTGTAGGCGCATAACATTTTATGTGGACTCATAGTCTTCATGGGTCTTCAGGTACTCATAGTCTTCATGGGTGCTCATAGTCTTCATGGTACTCATAATCTTCATGGGTGCTCATAGTCTCCATGTGTGCTCATAGCCTCCATGTGTGCGCATAAACCCCTGGTGTGGGTGCATGACCTCATGTACTTAGTCGTACACTTTCATGTTTGCTAATTCGTCTAGGTTGCACCCCTCTAGACCTATCATGACCCCTTTTGTTTATTAGTATATTTTGTGTCTTCCTGCTGGTTCCTTGGGCTTTGACACGATCTTAGTACGACTGACTTGGTTGTTTGGGGCGATGATTCTTACGCGCCGGTATGGCGCAGGATTCCCATGCGCCGGTGCAGTAGCCGTTTTACTATTTCACTTTTTGCCCGTTTAAATTATTTTGTAGCCATAGTCTAGCAAACCTCAAAACATGAAAGTTTTAGATCTTTGTCTTGGTTTCAAGAATCTACTTGTCTCACTTTAATTGGAGATTTTCATGTGATTTGATAGTTTAATTCTGCAGAAAAATGTATTTGATTTTTTTAGCATGCTTTCTGTACTTGACCTAAATTGCGATGACCTATCTTAAATAGCACGACAATTTCTTATCAAGGTTAGAAGATTTTGTATGATTAGAGAATAATTGTACACCCTTATACACTCAAACATTAGCACAGATTCAATTATTGTTTTGTGCCAAGTAGTTACTCTCTATTCCTTCTCATATGTTATGATAAGTCCTTCGTCAAGATCTTTCTACATGCTATCTTATGCCTATGATTTGCTTAACTATATAGTGGCCCGTTGTGGTGCACTTATGATTTATGTCTCTTTTCTTTGCTTAACACGACAGTGACCCGTTGCGGTGCACTCAAGTCACATGTCACTTCTTTGCTTAACATGATTATGGCCCGTCGTGGCGCACCCCTAACAAGTACTCTAACATGATAGTGATCCGTCGTGGTGCACTCCAGACAAGTAATATGACATGACATGAACCATGAATGTTGTTGCGACGACTTTATTGGTTTACAAGTAATGAATGATTTGGACACCGTGGGTGTTTCTCTTAAGTGTGTTTGTACAAGCTACATGTTCTGTATTGCATCATGTCTAAGGCATGGATTTCTGATGACCACGGTCAGGGATTCATACTGAATCTGGCTAGGATTAATGACTAGATTGATCAAGTAGTTCATGAAGAGACTTTTCCAGTTACCTGTTGCCCGTTTGATCCCGGCCTTATATATATATATATATATATATATATATATATATATATATATATATATATATATATATATATATACATGGGATTTGGAGCTATCTGTCATGATGAGCACATTTCCAGCTCACCGTCGAGTGGGGCACCTCCTTAGGACACATGTATCTTACTGTAGTGTGTCTGCTATACTTGTTTTCTTTTGCTGGAGTCACTCGGTAGCACGGTAGCAGCAGACGGGTAACTGGACTTGGAAATCTCTTTGCATCTTGTTAGTAACTAGGCTTGTGATAACCCTAGTTAGTTAAAGTATCAAGCCGTACTCATTGCTTGGCCGTGATGATTGATGGATGGAGTCAGTCCAGTCCAGTCCAGTTTTGTCTAGGCAGTGTCCGTATGTTTATTTCAGTACACTATGGATTATGCTTTATTTGTCGATAAATGATCGGAGGCTAAGTTCTGTTCAGGAGAAGGGTTACAACCCCGGTCCTTATTTGGTTTAAGGGTTGTAACTTGGCTTCCAGAATAGTTCCCAAGTCATCTTATCATTTGTCGTCATATTTAGTACTTACATATTCTACATAATCCTTATGCTGCACAATGATTAGAGACTAAGTTCTGTTCAGGAGAAGGGTTACAACCCAGGTCCTTGTTTGGTTTAAGGGTTATAACTTGACTTTCGAATTAGTTCCTAAGTCCATTTATCATTGTCTTTCTATATAATTCTTACATGCCCACATGTTCAATTATCTCACAAGCTATACATGACTCCCTATGCTGGGTCACCATGCTCTTATGACCCGACTATCTCACAAGTTCACATGTTCAATTGCTTTTACATTTTCAAGCTTCTTTTTACTTAACATGTCTACACTTTATATTATGTCACATAATTACTTTATGCTCCAAGATGCTTACTTATTGTCTTCCTATGTTCGGGATAAGTGCATTGGTAGTGCACGAGTCTCGATCTGCTCTTAATTATTTGTATCTCTAATTGTTGATGTTAGTGATTGCTGGTTTTAGTTCATAGTTTGGCTTCCTTTGTGGTACTTGCTATTGGGGGTCTGACCCCACTGGTTTTGTTTGGCCAGATCTGATAGAGAAGCCCAGAGGATCTTTCGTACCATCTACTTGACGGTGACCATCCAGAGCACCAGAGTACCTGAGTGGGTTTCTTGTTTCATTCTCCCACTTGATATGTACATATTCTTTTGTGGCGTTTAGCCTCCGAGCACGTGTTTAGCTCGTGTTTTCGTTCTTGATATTTAGCATACGAGCCAAACATGATGTGCGTATTCTAGACTATAGCTAGAGCTTATCGTATGACTATTACTCTTGCTAGTTCTCCATTTTGGTATGACTAGCTTCATGATCATCCATGTATAAATGGTTTGGGACGCTTTACTATTGTATGTCTGATGATCATACTTCTTGTACTTTATATAATTGCCTGTTATTGAGATACCTAGGAATGCTGACCTAGGATCGACTGTTGGCTTGTAGAAGTAACTCCCATGTCTTGACAGCTTATGCGCGATTTCAGAGTACTGGCATACTTTGGTTTTACGTAGCTGGCCTTGTCCGTCCCCACTTGCAAGTATTCTGGTTCTGGAGCGTGATATGGTTTTAGTGGTGGCCCATGCAGGTCTGATTTTTCAGATATGTGGGGGTTACTGATATTTAGATATCTCAGTCACAATTATCTTTATGATATCATTCGTATTATTCTCTACCCCTGATCCTTTGACCTGATATCTGCCTTGATCGTTGATTCTTTTCTGTTCCCTCAATTGATCCTTGTGTCCTTTTACTTTCAAGGGCACTGTTTCTAATCCTTCTGATTACCTTGTTTGGGTTCTGCCGATGGCAGGTCAGCAATCTTCTGTTAGGCCAGTTGTGGAGGATCAGTCTCAGCATTCAGGTGGTGAGTCGAGAGTTAACTCGAGGGCAGAGATGTCAGTCCATCCCGCTTATCCCGCAGTGCCTGTATAACCAGCAGTATGAGTGGAGGTAGTTCCAGATCAGTCTGATGTACCTGCACTCATAAGGATCATCAAGAAATGATGGAGTCACAACAACGACGAGATCTCGTTCTCCAGCAGAGTATCCAGATGTTGATAGATCGTAGTGTGCAAGGAATACCCGAGGAACTTCAAGCCGAGGACTTGCAGACAGAGGAAGTGCAGGTTAGAGGCAGACAGTACCAGTTACCAGCCAGTCAGCATATCGAGTTCGACCTACTGTAGAGGGCAGTACAAGAGCAAGAACATGGAGCTAGAAGGACCGCATCCAGAACTGAGGTTCGTAAGAGGTACCATTCACCCGTATCTGGCTTTTCACTCTGACGTCTATCACGAGTACCAGCAGACCAACGTCATACCAGCACCAGGAGTTACCGACCGTATGTTCCTTCTGTGGAAGGGAAGGGCAACTCATCTCACTTATCGGAGGGCTAACCTTTTATGTTAGCATGCGGATCCCCAAAACCACATGATAGGGATTGTCCCCGGAGGAGTTCTGCTGGATCTTCTCATCCTTCCAGCCTTCCAACCAGCAGGCACCAACGCCAGTTTAGCAGAGGTGTGCTCAGAGGCCTTCATCGACACAATCTCGTGCATTCCATCAGGAGAGGCCTCAGCAGTATAGGCAGGCCCAGGCTTAGAGGCAGCAAGACTAGTAGCAGTATCAAGCAGAACAAGCCTGTACTATTGTGGAAAATGGGACATCTCAGATCAGTTTGTCGGACAACCAATAGGCGATGCTTCCACTGTGGAGCAGAGGATCGTTCAATTAGTACTTGCCCATATCCGACATCTCGAGGACGACCATCTACACAAGATATACCACCGCCATCCTTTCAATCACCCCCGGCGTCACCTCTAATAGTGGACGAGCAGTTGGGGCCAATACTAGATGTTCAACCGCTGGTACAGTACCCACCGCCATCGCGAGCTCAGAGGATCAGGCAGCTCAGAGCACAGTTGAATGCGCAGTACCAGGAGCAGCCCTAGTATCTGCATAAGGGTAATACCTTGGGAACCTCAGGTACCATCTTCATAGAATTCTTTCAGTTACGACCTTGGGGTTGTGTTTTAGTAGCAGGCCAGGTAGTGGCGGTATATCTTGGGTTCTTGTAGGCGACCTTGTATTCTATCCACGTAAGGAGTACAATGGCCGGCTTGACTTATTCAGTGAGTGAAGGCGAGTTTCTCGTCCCAACTCTTCTGTCTTCGTAGTCGAGGTATGTGGTAAATTCATTAGTATCGACTACGACGATACGTCCTGGATAGTACCATGTCTTAGACTAAGTCATTGGTACCGACTTACTTTTAGACTTGACCTTTATCCATTTTGGAGTTAGCGTAGACCAGCAAGGATGTTGGTCCCTACTCAACTAACTCAGGAGACATGTTTATTCATATGCCTCCAATTCTTTTTGATTATGGTTGTGTTATTGTTTACGCATTTATTTACATTATAGTTGCCTTCATTTACTTGTATGTCATGCTTCATTTTATTGAGATGATTCTGTTTTCTTGAGTTTTTGTTTTTGGTTATCTTACTCGACTAGCTTTAGGAAATTCTGAGGACAAAATTTTTCTAAGGATGGGAGAGATGTGAGACCCCGTCTCACTGTATCAGTATTTATATACGGGTACATATTGAGCCGTATTTCATAATTCTTGGTTTTCGAAATATTTTAAATTTTTTCCAAGGTATAGATTTATCTTAACTTGGTTTAATTTGGTTTGATTCAACCTAGCTTGCTTTGTTTAGTTTGGGTTGGTTTTACATGAAAAAGGATTTTGTATAAAAACCCACCCCTCTCTCTCTCTCTCTCCTCCATTTACTTTTCATTTTCTTCTTCCTTCTATTTTCTCTCCAACCTAAGGCAAGTACATCTTGCCAAATGTTGGACAAATGTGATTTTAATTGTTCCATTCTCTTTTTGCTACATTCTAAAACATTTTAGTTCTTGGTATTTTGGATTTTGGAGGATAACTTCTTATAGATCTAAGTTTATGTCATTTTCAGATTTTTTGGATTTTTGATCTATCAAACTTTATTATTTTCAAGTTTTGATTGTTCCATGTTGTAGAGAATTTCGTTCTATCCCATTTTGACCTTTGAAAGTCCTAATTTGGAGTTATTTTGACCAAGTTATGGACATTTGAAGTTCTTGGGTTCCTTGGAGTTCATCCTCGGCCAAGTGGGGAAGAAAAACAGTGCATGCGCCAGTCTTTGGGCGCATAGCCTGTGGGCGCATAACACTGTGCATGCGCCAGTCTTTGGGCGCATAGCCTTTGTGCGCATAGCTTCCTTTGGGCGTATAGTGTTCCCATTGGGCGCATAGCTTCCTTTGGACGCATAGTGTTCCCTTTTGGCGCATAGTCTCCTTTAGGCGCATAACATCCCTTAAACTCATAGTGTTTGTGTGGGCTCATATTGTTTTGTGTGGGCTCATAATGTTTGTGTGGGCGCATAACATTTTATGTGGGCTCATATTGTTTTGTGTGGGCTCATATGTTTGTGTGGGCGCATAATATTTATGTGGGCTCATAGTCTTCATGGGTCTTCATGGGTACTCATAGTCTTCACGGGTGCTCATAGTCTTCATGGGTACTCATAGTCTTCATGGGTGCTCATAGTCTCCATATGTGCTCATAGCCTCCATGTGTGCGCATAACCCCCTGGTGTGGACGCATGACCTCATGTACTTAGTCGTACACTTTCATGTTTGCTAATTCGTCTAGGTTGCACCCCTCTAGACCTATCATGACCCCTTTGTTTATTGGTATGTTTTGTGTCTTCCTGTTGGTTCCTTGGGCTTTGACACGATCTTAGTACGACTGACTTGGTTGTTTGGGGCGATGATTCTTACGCGCCGATATGGCACAGAATTCCCATGCGTCGGTGCAGTAGCTGTTTCACTATTTCACTATTTTGCCCATTTAAATATTTTGTAGCCATAGTCTGGCAAACCTCAAAACATGAAACTTTTAGATCTTTGTCTTGGTTTCAAGAATCTACTTGTCTCACTTTAACTGGAGATTTTCATGTGATTTGATAGTTTAATTTCGCAAAAAAATGTATTTGATTTTTAGCATGCTTTCTGTACTTGGCCTAAATTGCGATGACCTATCTTAAATAGCACGATAATTTCTTATCAAGGTTAGAAGATTTTGCATGATTAGAGAATAATTGTACACCCTTATACACTCAAACATTAGCACAGATTTAATTATTGTTTTGTGCCAAGTAGTTACTATCTCTATTCCTTCTCACATGTTATGATAAGTCTCTCGTCAAGATCTTTCTACATGCTATCTTATGCCTATGATTTGCTTAACTAGATAGTGGCCCGTTGTGGTGCACTTATGATTTGTCTCATTTCTTTGCTTAACACGATAGTGACCCGTTGCGGTGCACTCAAGTCATATGTCACTTCTTTGCTTAACATGATTATGGTCTGTCGTGGCGCACCCCTAACAAGTACTCTTAACATGATAGTAACCCGTCGTGGTGCACTCCAGACAAGTAATATGACATGACATGAACCATAAATGATGTTGCAACAACTTTATTGGCTTACAAGTAATGAATGGTTTGGACACCGTGGGTGTTTCTCTTAAGTGTGTTTGTACAAGCTACATGTTCTGTATTGCATCATGTCTAAGGCATGGATTCCTGATGACCACGGTCAGGGATTCATACTGAATCTGGCTAGGATTAATGACTAGATTGATCAAGTAGTTCATGAAGAGACTTTTCCAGTTACCTGTTGCCCATTTGATCCCGACCTTATATATATATACATGTGATTTAGAGCTATCTGTCATGATGAGCACATTTCCAGCTCACCATCGAGTGGGACACCTCCTTAGGGCACATGTATCTTACTGCAGTGTGTCTGCTATACTTGTTTCTTTTGTTGGGGTTACTCTGGTAGCAGAAGGCGGGTAACTGGACTTGGAAATCTCTTTGTATCTTGTTAGTAACTAGGCTTATGATAACCCTAGTTAGCAAAAGTATCAAGCTGTACTTATTGCTTGGCTATGATTGATGGATGGAGTCAGTTCAGTCCAGTTTAGTTTTGTCTAGGCAGTGTCCGTATATTTATTTCAGTACACTATGGATTATGCTTTACCTTGTCGATAAATGATCGGAGGCTAAGTTCTGTTCAGGAGAAGGGTTACAACCCCATTCCTTGTTTGGTTTAAGGGTTGTAACTTGGCTTCTAGAATAGTTTTCAAGTCATCTTATCATTTGTCGTCCTATTTAGTACTCACATGTTCTACATAATCCTTATGCTGCACAATGATTAGAGACTAAGTTCTGTTCAGGAAAAGGGTTACAACCCAGGTCCTTGTTTGGTTTAAGGATTGTAACTTGACTTCCGAATTAGTTTCCAAGTCCACTTATCATTGTTTTTATATAATTCTTATATGCCCACATGTTCAATTATCTCACAAGCTATACATGACTCCCTATGATGGGTCACCATGCTCTTATGACCCGACTATCTCACAAGTTCACATGTTCAATTGCTTTTACATATTCTCAAGCTTCTGTTTACTTAACATGTCTATACTTTAGATTATGTTGCATGATAATTACTTTATGCTCCAAGATGCTTACTTATTGTCTTCATATATTCGGGATAAGTGCATTGGTAGTACACGAGTCTCGATCTGCTCTTACTCATTTATATCTCTAATTGTTGATGTTAGTAATTGCTGGTTTAAGTTCATAGTTTGGCTTCCTTTGTGGTACTTGCTATTGGAGGTCTGACCCCACTGGTTTGTTTGGCCATATCTGATAGAGAAGTCCAGAGGATCTACCGCACCATCTACTCGACGGTGACCATCCAGAGCACCAGAGTACCTGAGTGGGTTTCTTGTTTCATTCTCCCACTTGATATGTATATATTCTTTTAAGGCGTTTAGCCTTCGAGCACGTGTTTAGCTCGTATTTTGTTCTTGACATTTAGCCTACGGGCTAAATCATGATGTGCGTATTCTAGACTATAGCTAGAGCTTATCATGTATGACTATTACTCTTGCTAGTTCTCCATTTTGTTATGACTAGCTTCATGGTCATCCATGTATAAATGGTTTGGGATGCTTTACTATTGTATGTCTGATGATCATACTTCTTGTACTTTGTATAATTGCCTGTTATTGAGATACCTAGGAATGCTTGACCTAGGATCGACTGTTGGCTTGTAGAAGTAACCCCCATGTCTTGACAGCTTATACGCAATTTCAGAGTATTGGCGTACTTTGGTTTTACGTAGCTGGCCTTGTCCGTCCCCACTTGCCAGTATTCTGGTTCTGGGACGTGACATTTTCTTTATGTGTGCGAAACACTAGGGTGTGCGACGAGTAACATCCGGAAGGTTGAGATTCCGAAGGATTCTCATATCAGATTCAATATCAGGTCAAAAGTAAGGGAATAACAGTTCTATGCCGGTGCATAGCAGCATCCCTATTTGCAGGCTGCTACATTTTCAATTTTCTTGAGTGCCTGCTATTTTCGGAGCGGAGGACAAATTGGTATACGATGGTATACCGGCCCTATGTGGGCTAAGCGGAAGTTGGATTTTGGTTGGTGCTTTGATCAGATTTCGATGGTGCAGATCGTCTCAAAGATTAGAAAGTAGGAGGAGATGATTATATTGTTATTTCTTGACCTAAATGTGGGTACGAATGTCAAATATGTTGACAAATGCTTATGTGGGCTAAGCGGAAGTTGGATTTCGGTTGGTACTTTGATCAGATTTCGATGGTGCAGATCGTCTCAAAGATTAGAAAATATGAAGAGATGATTATATTGTTATTTCCTGACCTAAATGGGGGTACAAATGTCGAATATGTTGAACAAAATTTTTCAACTTTCAAAAAAAATGGAGAACGAGATTGGGAGAGTTAAATGTTGGTTCAGAGGAGATCGTCAAGGAGATCTACATCGATTTATCTTTGAGTTCTCATATTTGGTAACTTATTTTTTTTCCCTTTGTAATGTGTTCTCATTCATTGAGTACTTAAAGCTGATTCATTATCAGATCGGCGAAAAAAGTTGTAGGAGAGTTGGTGCATTCATTTATTTTAGTTGTAGATATTTTCTAGGTTGGACTTCTATCTTCTAGTAGTTTTTACACATTAGATTTTCTGGTAAAAGTCATTGTGTTTGCGATTTTGTGAATTATGTTGTGATTGTGCATTTACGGGTTATTTGGATTAGTATCCTCACGCACTCTTAGTCATGAACAATTTTTATTTCAATGCATTATGCACTCTGTTCATAACATTGATATCAAAGCATAAGGTTGGAGGTGTCAAGTGTTTGAGAGATTGATGAAGAGGAAAGATGATTTGATGATTAAGCTAGTAATGTTTGGGTCAGGTAAACCCAAAGATAAAACCAAGAACAAATGTAGTTCGAGCACCGAGAGTTCTTCGATTACATCTGTTAGTTTATAAATGACAATGTGTTTAATCACATTGAAAAATCTAGAAGATGTGGTCATCTTGTGGCAGACATTGAAGTCCTTATATACCAAGAAACCCAAAATCAACAAGTTGTTTATGATCCAACAAATGATGGGTCTGAGGTACAAGGAAGATATACTTATTATGGATATCGTTTGTGAATTCCAAGGTGTGGTTGATCAGTTAGCGATGATGGGAGTCAAATTCGACGACGAGACTAAAAGGACTTTGGTTGTTCGGTAAATTTTCAGAGACATGGAAAACCATGTGAGTGTCTATGATAACTTTTTCTACTAGTAGTACTGGGACTCTGGAGTTCGCCAAGAGTAGAGTATTTTATTAGAAGATACAGAGAAAATCTCGAGGCATGTCTTCTTCATCACAAACTTAAGGAGTCAATGTACGAGAGCAAGGGGAAAAGCAAAAGTAGGGATCCAAATGGTATATACAAGAGCAAAGGAAAGTACAAGGGTTAATACTAGGACTCTATGTGCTACCATTGTTGTAAAAAGGGCCACTTGAAAATAAATTGCTTCGTGCAGGAGAGAAAGAAGAAAGGCAACAAGCGGAAGCAAGACGAGAACACTACATCCTAGTTTCAATATATAGCCTCTAATAATTTTTTTCGTCAAATAATTCACATCACCAAAGGGTTTAGTTGACGGTTTCCCTTCCGTCAGTTGGGCCAGTGTCAGCAAATGTCTCCACTTTAGTTGAAGGTTGTCAAATGACTTTAGTTGACGGTTTTTAGCCGTCAACTAAAGTGACTTTAGTTGACGGGTTTTAGCCGTCAACTAAAATTGATTTAGTTGACGGATTTTAGCCGTCAATTAACCCAGTTTTAGACCGTCAATATTGGTGCATACTTTTTCTGACGCTAGCCTAGCTAACGGTTAATGACCGTCAATATAGATTCTCTTTTTGTTGACGTTTCTTAGCCATCAAGAGACCATATTTATCAATTCTCATTTACGTTGCAAACGTTATGAGATCCACGCATAATATCAAATCCAAAAATACATAATATAAATTCTAGAATCTTTCACAAACATCAAAAATTTATAACACATTGTATATTAACAAAACAAACATGTTCTTACATTCAACCAGTACTTTCATTCAGTAACCAACAAAAAGATAAACTTGTTCACAGATCACACGTGTACATGATATACCAACCCCATTTCATGAACTAAAGTTTCAGAATACAACAAAATACCCCTCTAATGGAAGCCGCAGCTTCACAAACCATATCGCAACCGAAGCCCGCAGCTTCACAAACCATCGAAACCGAAGCCCGCAGCTTCACAAACCATCATTCATCGAGAATCCCTCTTGCCAATTAAAAATACATTGTTAGCTTCACAAACCATCATTCAGTATTTTGTCTAAGTATCAAAGCATTGTGGCTTAGTATCAGAGCTAATATCTAAGGATTAGAGCTAATGTCTAAGTATCAAAGCATTGTGGCTTAGTATACTAATCAGAGCTAATATCTACTAGGTATAGTTAGTATCACAGTATTAGAACTAATATCTAGTAGAGAATGATGATATGCAGAGATACTTACTATTACTCACAGCTAGTATCTGCTAGTATCAAAGTCCATTGAATTATAAGTCAGAACTTTGATACTCACTGCTGCCACCCAATTGCAAGTCTGATTTTAATTAAAACTGTTTTTCACATACTTCTACTTGCATATGCTGGAACCAACAAACTGCTACTTTATGTTGGCTGTGATGAAGAACCAATACTAAATTTCTGATAACTAATAGTTAAACTAGACTGCACCTAAGCTTTCTGTTGCCAAACTGATACTTGGCATTCAAATAACTAGCTGCACACACCATCAAAATTGAACCTAATTGATCTATATTGACATACTTTAGTCTCCATGTTTTGGAAACATATTGCTGTGTTTTACTCTTTCTGAATATCAACTTTCATTTGTTCTGCTGCTACACTACTAAACCTGGTACCAGCTAGTGTACTGCACTTCACTTACTTTTAAGAATCCTTTGCAAACTGGATAATTGATATGAACTGCAAATCTCTTTGGTTTTGACCGGTATTCTACTCACTATTCAAATCTTTAATTGTACCATGGTCTCTCATTTTAGTATTATATGATATGCTTTGTGTTTTAATGTGATCATCAAAGCCAAGTTCTACTAGTATCAAAGTATTAAAATATCCATAAATGATGTGCAGAGAATGATGAACAATGCTAATATCAAAGTATCAGAGCTAATATCCACTAGTATCAAAGTCCTAAATAAAATCCAAAATTACCTTCAGGAATAGCTAGGTCAAGAACGGTAACACATGATCCATCTACTCAATGCGAACTTCATTAATCTCATCAAGCCCGTACTCATGCTTCTTATTGTACTGTTTGAAAATAGGAAGGAAAAAACATAAGTGATCGTAATATAATTTAAACATACATGCATGTTGATTAAGCAGAACATCACCTTAGGATTAAGTAAGCTTGGACCATTTGTGCTCTCTTTCATATATCACATCACGTAGTAACCACATTCGATAGCGCCACTTTGTATAGGCATGTATGCATAGGAAAGCAAAGTCCTTACACACTTGTTCATTTTTTTATCTATATATTGACGATAGAGAAATATATTGTACCTGAATTGATAAGCAATACACTCTAAATTTTTTAAGTTGGTCTCCACATTGAGCATGATACATCCGAAGCCCACTATGCAAATTAAAGTGGACAACAATATTTGTCATTATTAAAGCATATATCATTTACTATAGTTGTGCGAAGATTTGGAACAATATATTCATGTATACCTTGTTACAATTTGTTTAAGGTCCTCACATATGCGACCCCCAGAGAATCCAAATAGTACGCTCTCATATGTAGAATATCAATGACAATCAAGACCCAATGATCTCTGTAATTACACCATATAACACCAAGATATATAAAAATTTAAGATCAGAGTTAGAGGATCTATTAGGTAAATGTTCTGCAATGTATATCTCAAGTGTACAACAGTGTGTAGGAATCAGAGTTCAGTATGATAGTGTGGCCAGAATGTGTGTGAGTGTATTCCACGAAAATTTTGAAAAAAGTAAGAAATGTAATACCTTGGGTTGTATGGCACGAAAAAGAGTTGACTTTGTTTTTTTATTTCAGACCGTTAAAATATTTCTTGCTTTTACATCTCGTGATGCGAAAATGTCTTTTAACCCAGAAGTGGATACTTTTCTTGGGTCGATAAATGAAACATTTTCAACAGTGTTTAGGTCCTTTAAACAATAGTACAATGACCTACAGTTTGCAGATAATTTAAGTCAACTTATTATATAATAAGAAAAAAATTTAAGGAGCAAATTATTTTGTACCTAGCGCATAATTGAATGCAGTTTGTTGAGGAGGATGCATATTAACGAAACTGTCAATATCCTCTTGGAGAAGAGAGCATAAGAGTGGAGTACCAAACAAGTCAATACACATAGAACCGGAATTGTCGTTTGTTCGCTGATCAACTTCTGTGCCAGCACAGCGAAGAATTCTATTCCAGGTGGATTCTTACAAGACCTTGTAATTCTTGTACAAGCTCCCGTGGGTGACTTGACCTTACTTGGTGTCTTCTCTTTTCTTGGTGTCTTCTTTTATTGGTGTCTTCTCCTTCTGGCCATACACAGATTTTTCCACATGTACCATCTCCTCATTACTTTCACAGGAGACTGTGCATTTACAATCGTATCAGAAAAGTTTGAGCACTTAAATTCATAATGCTAGATAAGGGGATAAAATTAGACCTTTCTCATACGACTTAGCCTCTGTGATCCTTCGGAAGCTAAACTCGGTGCATTGATGGGATGCATTGGAGGAATTGAGGATCTGGTTACTGGGAAGTTGGAACCAGTATATAATATTGGTGTACCACAGTTCCCCTGTGTCATTAACTTGCTTATCATCTGGTTTTTCATTTCAATCTCCTCGGGCAACTTTTGTTTCTCCTCCTCCCAACCAATTGGAGCTTTAGGAGTGTGGAAATAAGAGCTTGGGGTGACATATTTATCTATGGCCGTAACACGACCACTATGCTGGGCTTCTCCATTGCATAACAAATAGCATCATGGTTCACTGGAATAGATAACTCGCCACAAGAAAAAAAATTCACTTCATCCTATAAAAATATAGATAGGTTTAGACAGTAACCCATTCCAATGATCTACTCATGTACAGTGATTTATCCACTAGAGTGTTCAGTTATTAAAGAGTGTAGAACATCAAAATACAGATATCTAAATCCAATAGATAGGTATCAGTTAATGGAGTAATTCCTTAACTAGTGCAATATCGTAGTTTGCGAAGTATCAGTGCAATAACAAGTGTTTTCTTACGTCCTCTAGCTTTTGGAATGTCAAATTCTATATTTTTCATATGAACATCGAATAGAAATAGGTGTTGGCACAATTTTGATAACATTAACAGCATCTTCGTAGTCTAGTTTTTTCTAAATTTCAGCTAACAGATAATCTCTCAAAGCTCTCCTACAAAAAGATCTGTCCATTCAAGCCGAGTCATCAAAGCCTTATGGACGTTCCTAAAAGAAGACTGAAGAAAAGACCAGCGCTCCTTAAAGACAGCTCTCAAAAGATTCAAGATTTCGAGTCTGTACAAGGTCTAGGTCCTTTTGTATAAACACTAAGGTTGGATGACAAACATAAAGCTCTTCTATTTTTAGTCAAAAATCAAT
>JANAVB010009232.1:0-25023 GCA_029216955.1 Iris pallida
TGTGGCACACTAAGTGGTTTGGAATATCGGTTTCACCAGCAAAGGACCACAGGCGAGTACAGTTTATTATTTGTTTTCGATATTGAGCTTTACTATACCTCATTGTTAGTTAATAGATATATGATTTCTGTCTTTTATGTTTGTATTTTGTCGTGTCGGGGAGGTGAAGTACCAAGGATGTGTGATCTGACCTTATACAGTGTATACCGTGTAGACCGTGATTTATTATTACATTATACCGTGTGGATAGTATTTCATTATTGCTTATACAGTGTAGACAGTATTTCATTATTGCTTTATACAGTGTAGACCATGTACATTATACAGTGTAGATATCGTAGACCGTGTCGTGTAATTGTTCCGAGATCGATCACATATCAAAGGTACTTCAGTCAGTCGGTGAGTGTTGTCTTTGTATTTATTTAGTATTTTCCTTTGTTTAGTTTTATTTTGCCTTTCTGTGTTTATCTTTCAAATCATATATTTAAAGGCTAACCTCTGTATAGTCATTTTCATTTATATAAACTGCATTCAGTGAATTGTACTCGTTCCATTCCTGACTAGAAACCAACATTTTTCAGGTTAGCCGTGGACTCACTTAGCGTTGGGAGTTACGGGTGTACTTACAGATGAAAACCTAGAGATTAGCTAGATAGATGAGTTGTAATCATTTCAATATTTTAAGAGTTTATATTTTTCTGTAAAATGTAAAACTTGTGAATATTATAAATTAAATTAGTTTGTGAATGAGCATTATTTGTGATTTTGAGCATACAGCGTTCTACCGCCGACACTGCGGCGTAGGCTGGCTTGGACACGTCTCGTATCCGAAAAAGCGGGTGCGGGTCATGACAAGTTTTTGTTGTGGTCCATGCAGGTCAGTTTTTGCAAATCATGCAAACTCGTGATAGTACTTAAGTTAGTCATACTATTACGAGCCTGCGACTAGGAAATGCTCATTCACAAGTTAGGGTTAATTTAATTTAAGAGAATGACTAGGACTAGGAGTCCCTTATGCAAATTTACCGATGGATAGTCTAGGCCATGCAATTTAGATAAGGATTTATTAATTTTGATAGTTTGTCAGACCCCCATAGGTACACTATTACCTCTTGATATGACGATATGATCCAATGTGGATAGATTATTCACTTGGTGAGACAGGGCTTCCTAGAATTAATGATCTAACCTTGATAAATTATTCAATTCCTTCTCTTGCCTCTTTAGATATCATCCTCATATCTTAGTCCGAATTACCTATTAGTTCCTATTTTGCCCTAAGAATTATTATTTTTATATAATTTCTGATTAGGTTATCCATATACGAACCTCGAGTTAGTTTCGATTCAAAGTTTTTCCTAAATGGTTTGAATACACATGAAATAGATATTAGAATATTTGTATTTCTTTTATCTTCAGTTATTTCTTTCCCGATCAATCTTTTACTTTAAGGATTGAGACTTATAGGCAGATATTTACGCTTTCTATCATAGTCAACTAGTTTGAATCTCTAGCAACTCCTTGAAGTTTTTAGGAATATAGTTGGAATAATTTTAACGACTGCGATGGCTAGACAGCAGCGCATTGTCACCAATTACTTGAGAATGGAGAGTGTGGGTTCACTGCAGCCAGCAGCACACTGGCGAGGCACGACCCATAGAGTTGAAATTATTTCAAGGAATCGTAGGTTATGGAACATTGCTAAAACTATATCTTCGTTGACCTCTTTAACCCTTGTGTCGATATAAGGTAGAGTATCCGATAACATATCATATTTGAATCACGGAACCAAGGGTTTACTATAGCCAGAGTATGCGGGCGAGGCATAATTCTCGGCAAAATGATTTCAGACATGATTACAAGTTTAGGATACTATAGAGAATAAAAAAATGCCCTGTATGTCCCATAAGATCCAAGGCCAATACTAGTGGAAGTTCTGTAAGTTGGGTAGCATGTCACCCGACCTAGCATTCCGTGGTCCTTGTGATCTATTGACGAGGTAATTGACTGACACTAATAGGTTTACCTGGAATATAGAATTTAGAGGTCCATAACCCATTAGTCGACCAAGGCCTTATGGATGAGAAGATAGTAGGATGATTGTATAAGCAAGAATACTAGGTAAGGTTTTGATTCTCATAAAACTCGAACTACTTGTGCCTCCTTTCAAAAATGTCGTATACTTGTATTTTGACTATCTTGACCAATGCTGCTGTTACAGCCTAGGTTTGCAAGCTTACTCTTTTATCGAGCTTGATTCAAGACATATGTTATTGGGGACGCCTACTAACATATTGTCTAATCAGAATCGATGTATTACGGTCTGATCAACCTTAGTGCACTCGGTTCGCCCTTCCTATTATTAATCTACGTGGATTGAGACGAAGATGTCTCTAGGATCTCATCCGCGACTGCATTGACAATTCCTCTTGAACTATACATTTGCCTTTGAATCACGTAATTGTATTCAGTGACATCTTTCTTGAACTCTTTATTATTTTTGTCTTTCACTGATTTGGAAAGACGAAAGCTCGTAATTGCTAGAGAGATACAGAGTATCCCTATGGCTATGATAGTTGTATACACAAGTGTAGTTACCATCGGCCAGCCATGTGACTAGAACCTTGCCTTGAGTTATTCGTTCTCCTCTCGACCCCCAAACTGCTATTGGGACCTTCTAGCCATCTGAATTTGAGAATGATTAGGGTTTTACCCTTAGTCAAAATGCCAACCTAGGAGACTATCTATTCTCAAGAAACTAATTGTTGTGAGTCTCTAATTATTTGCTTGAAGCTTGCCAACCCTTAAGCCTTAACTCAACCTTTCCTCGACCAAAGCCCACAGTTTAGACATGAGATGAATAGACAAGGATAAGGACAATCATTTACCATGACTATGGTAGACACTCATTCCGAGATTGGTTTCCAACAAATATTACCCTAGTTATGTAAATTTTATTATTAAGACCTAACTAGTATTGGAACACCACGGTCATTAGCTTAGCCATTCATATTATGATCTACCAGTTGTCAACAGCAATACATGATCACTTCAGCCCATACCACTAGAACCCTTGTGACAATAGTCTGGCAAGCTAGACACAAATAGAAATTCATAACTCAGTTGTTAGAAATCTTTTCATATATTGTGCCTTAGAGTTGGTTACCCCGTCAAAACTCTTGTATACTATGGACGAGTAGATCATACACACTCATTTTCCTTTTATTGAGGAACGATCCTTGACTTGACTTATATCTACTGTATCCCATATGTCGTGCCTTATTCTTCATTAACAAGGGTCGAGGTACAATACCCGAACATTGGAATTCTTCTAACCTTATTATTTCTAAAACCATGTCCTAGCTTCTAAGGTGAGTAAACGGTAAGCCTTCTAAAATTTTGGGATATACGAGGATTATCGATTGATTAGAATAATTTCCATTAGGATGGTAATTAGTGCCCCATGGACTCCCACTTTCCATTTAGATCATTTTGTGTCCTCGGCCGTGTCATTAACATTTGAAGCACGAGACGAGCTGTTACCCTCCAACAAATTTCATAGCAAGACCTAGACGAATCCATCTTCATCTAGGTATATCATGTCCCACTCAAACACCTCTTCTCGTACTCTATTTTAGGATACGACTTTCAGGTCAAAAGGACTAGCTATAACCCTTACCATAATACCGGTATGCTTCCCGACTTCCATTAGAGCCTCAACCTCGACTTAATTCATCCAACCCAATATATGTTTGTGATCTACTCAAAGCCCACTACGCATATGATACTAGTGTGCCACTCAATTGTGTCTTCTCGTGCTACTTAAACACAAAAGTCACTGAAGGCGCATTTTAGGCTTTAAGGACCTAGCTAACCAACCTGACTAGCAACTAGCTCAACCACTTAGGTGGAAACCTATTCTAGGTTACCCTAACCTAGTAGAAATAGTTTTATCATTGGGATCTTGTCTAGTCAATATAGATTGAAATCCAAGGTTCATCCAACCAACGATTGATGTCCAATTAGGGAACCCATTAAGACCCAGTAAAACCCATCCATGCATACCACCATATTTGGACTATAAAATCGAACTATTTGAAATAGGTCCCTATGCCTATTATGTAGTCTCTCCCTCTTAGAATGAGAAGTCATTCGTAACCCTTATTCCATCTACCTGGAAGTCGCAATACGATCTTGTATTGCATTTATATCTCTTACTCGTGTGTTTAAATAACCACGAAAAAGATCACAATCTTGATTTCTCAAATTCCGTTCTATTATGGAACCTTGTTTAGATTAATTTCGAGAACGGAACTTCTGTATTACACGGATTGCAAGCTCCTATAAGAAACAAAAGGTTCTTCGATTTAGCAAGTGACTGGGCTAGAGTAGCCTACTCTAGCAAATAAGTCAATGGTTCATAGACTTTTTTCTATCTGCATCATTGAATACTCTCTACCACTCTTGAACTTCATAATTGCCCTCGATTATTCTTCCTTATCTTCCTGTCCTTCCTATTGTAGAGCGACGAAGGTCATGCTTATTAGAATTTACCAATATTTCTTAGCTACTTGTGTAAATTTGTTGCTTGTTAAATTTTGGATTGCTTGATAAATAGGAGAGGATTATAGATGCCATATACAATAGATATCTATTGATAGCAATTTTAGCAATTAGATGGAAGGTTATAAAGTTTAGCGACATAAGATTTGAGGGAGTAGTGTGATCAAAGGTGGGTAGAAATCTTCAAGAATTCGTAGTACGAAATGACCATGAAAATATATGATAGCTAATGGAACTCGTCTTCTAACATAACTGATGGACTCTTCCCTTAAATTTCGAGGACGAAATTATTTTTAAAGTGGGTAGATTTGTAAATCCTCTTCCCAAAATTTTGATAATATTTTTTTTATTTATTTATTTGAATTAAATGGTGATTTCTAAAATTTGTATAAATAATTACTTAGTTAATTATTACGGTAGATGACTTTAGCCATGGTAGAGTTTTAAAGTACAAGATGACTAGAAATTATGGTACGGTTAGTGCAGTGGCGTACTTTGACTAGTGTATTAGTCCTGGTGGGGAAGACCGAGCCATAGTGATGTCCAAAATAGGAAAACTAGGCCAAGTTGCGACTTAACTCCTATATTTGATTTAATAATTTATTAATTAACAATATAGATTTTTAGGTGACCCGGTTGTGCCATTCCAGCCCGAACTTGACCCGAACCAAGCCCAAGCCCATGTAGTCGGACAGTGCATCCAGAGATGTCCATGTCGACATTTGGAAGGTATACCTCTACCTTACTTTAAATGGGATAAATAAATGGTTCCTAAAATAATTGTATATATGAATAATATTAATATTACTAATATTGATATGGTATCTTAGATTATTTATAGGACTGTTTCTGTAGACCAATGTATGCGGGAGCATGACAGGCCCACCCAAATTTACTATATTTTCTATTAATTATTTTTAGTCATCATCAAGACTATATTATTATTATTTATATTATTGTGTCATTAAATGGAATCATTAGTTATTATCGGTTATTATTTCATTATAAAGTACATGCATGTATGTACATGCGTATATGAAATGAGCCTATACTAGATAAGGATAACTTTACTAAAACTATTTAGAATTTGTGGTGATAAGAGTAAATTAATACTCCCTATCCTAAATAATGTCACTGAGTATAATTAAACCTAAACTAAGTACCCTGGTAACCCTAATCTTGTCATGTGAGCCACATATTTAAGGATATGCATGAATCTAATATTTAATATAGCAGCACTACAACCAACTAGTAGATTCTCATATCCAAATTAAATTTTCCCATACTTAGCCTCCATCTCTTCCTCTCCAACTCTACCCGACCCCTCCCCCTACCAACTACCAGCATACGCAAATGACAAGCCATGCCGAAGCCTTTACTGCAGTTATGAGTTCGCACGAGTTCATGCCAGAACTCGTCTCGAGCCAACTTGAGTCCACAGCACAACCTTATCTAAGCCTTCCTGTCGCCTCGACATCAGCCCTAACGCTGCACAGAGCCACCAAAATACTGTCAGCAACACCAGCGGATACGAGCACCCGACAGCGACACCAGCGGACTTGAGCACCATCGCAGGCACGCCAAACCATCCCCGACCTCCGGGAGCACCCCCGAACCCTCCTGATTGCTGTCGTCGAACGTCGGAGGCGCCAGAACCTCCAACTGAGCCTTGACGAACCACTGAACAGAGCATGCTCTGTTTCAACCACAGTCAGGTACCCAAGTTCTTTACGATTTTTCTCCGATTATACTATATCAAAGTTTGATCTAAAAGACCCTACATAAAGCCAATGTAACCCTCTTTACTTCTCTTTAATTATTTTTATTTAACTTTCATTAGATGTCTCAGAAAATCTTCCGAAAACCTGATAAAAAACTGTTTCGAGAACAGTTTAATAACAGTCCCAAACCCTATGTTTACAGGAAGTTTACGAACAGAGTAGTAGCAATTTCAAAAATATAATTCATGACAGTCCTAGAAAACCTATAGGGCTTCACAACTCTTTTTACAGAAGTTGATTTCATCGACTATGTGCCGGGAAATCGTATTCCAAAGATTGGCGAAAAACTGTTTTAAAATTTAAAAATTTATAGAAAACCTTCGATGCGACGTGCGTCCTGCCAATCCGAACGACGTGGTCACGAACCGAAAGCATCGAAAGGTGCATATCGACTTCGTGGACATGTGGGCTTTGACGGAATTCAAATTGGTTGCATGTACGTGACGAATTTGATGTGTATCCGTCGAAATTCACCGTATCGACCTCTTTATAAATTTTCTAATTACTTTGTGCACGTTCGTCAGATCGAGACGAAACTTATGCCAACAGTACCGTATTATTTTTTTGGTTCTATATGCCAAGTTTGGTCCAATTCTGAGACAGTTGACCGGATCACCGTTTTGTGGGCCCCACTATCCGACTCAACGGACGATTTCGTGCACAGCCCACCGTAATCCAAAATTGGACATACCGTTGGCTTCGTATCATCAAAAAAAATCCATAGACACGTAGTTTGACGACTTTAGATACCATTGACTCTGGCACGCTTTTCGGTGCAAAGCGGGTCCAACGGTGGATACCATTTTAGCCCGAAATTACCGTTTTGCTCCTGTGTCCAGAATTGGACTTAAGGACAGGCAATTCTAGCTAATTTGACTATTCTGAGAATGTGAATAATGTCTATTTTAGCATCTGGAGACTGTTGTACGAGTTTGACTGTTGTGGCACACTGAGTGATTTGGATTATCGGTTTCACCAGCAAATGACCACAGGCGAGTGCAGTTTATTGTTTGTTTTCGATATTGAGCTTTACTATACCTCATTGTTAGTTAATAGATATGTGATTTCCGTCTTTTATGTTTGTTATATTTTGTCGTGTCGGAGAGGTGAAGTACCAAGGATGTGTGATCTGACCTTATACAGTGTATACCGTGTAGACCATAATTTATTATTATATTATACCGTATAGACAGTGTTTCATTATTACTTTATACAGTGTAGACAATATTTCATTATTGCTTTATACAGTGTAGATCGTATACATTATACAGTGTAGATATCATAGATCGTGTCGTATAATTGTCCCGAGACCGATCACATATCAAAGGTACTTCAGTCAGTCGGTGAGTATTGTCTTTGTATTTATTTACTATTTTCCTTTATTTATTTTTATTTTGTCTTTCTGTGTTTATCTTTCAAATCATATATTTATAGGCTAACCTTTGTTGTATAGTCATTTTTATTTATTGTAACTGCATTCAGTGAATTGTACTCATTTCATTCCTGACTGGAAACCAACATTTTTCAAGTTAGTCGTGGATTCACTTAGCGTTGGGAGTTACGGGTGTACTTGCAGATGAAAACCTAAAGATTACCTAGATAGATGAGTTATAATCATTTAAATATTTGTAAGAGTTTATATTTTTCTGCAAAATATAAAACTTATGAATATTGTAAATTAAATTAGTTTGTGAATGAGCATTATTTATGATTTTGAGCATACAGCGTTCTGCCGTCGACACTGCGGCATAGGCTGGCTTGGACACGTCTCGTATCCAAAAAAAGGGGTGCGGGTCGTGACAAGCACTGTCCCATGTTTTCTGCGGTTGTCAAGTCACATAGTTTCACGATCTTAAGGCTCGTCATATAAAGTATGACTTGGGTGATAATGTTGCATAGAATACAAGTTAGTCTAAGGCACGAGCCACGGTCGGTTCAAGGATAGGTATGCCACGGTCTATGGGACACGAAGGAAACACGTTTGTTCAGGTCTATATGGAAGCCTATGCAATAGTCGTTCCCCGTGTTTCAAAGAATAGAAAAGTCCACGTGACTGTTTGTCGCCGAGATCGGTCCCGTGGCTTGGGAGTCTCGTATGAAGAATGGAAAGTATGGACTTGGATAGAGAAGTTTAAGGAAGAGAAAGAAAGTCGTATCATCTGTAGGCCTTGCATTTACGTCGGGTCTAGAAGACGTCGTAGGTGCATGGTCATGGACAACTTGTCGACAAGGTGTAGTCTTCCTTGACTTGATCGTCGGGGCCACGGGATCATGTCGTTCCCGGGTGAAGCAAGTTGGCTAAAGTATGATGCTGGATGAACCGCATAGGAGATTCGAGGCTTCCATGGGCTAGTTACCCGTTGGATGATCGCCGTCTATCCTCAGCCAAGTCCAAGATAGCTTGACATTGCTATTGACCTTTCATATAGATAAGTTGGCGTGTTGAGCGGCAATCCGCATGCACGGTGTCGGTCGAATAAAAGAAAGTGCAAGCACGCCACGAATAGGATAAAGATGGTATGCACGGTTGCGATACAAGTCTTAAGAAGCCTAAGATTTGGCTATAAAAAAGATGCGTGCTTCGGCACGAAATGTGGCATTGAGTATTTAGTCATTGGCATAGAGTTGCATAAGTCAGACTTGAGTCATATCGAGGTAAGTCAATAAGGGTTGTAATGCAAGTTTGGTTAAGTCATGCTATATTGCGAGGCACGGCCTCGATGTTGAAGCACGGACCAAGTCGATGATACGAAATATGTTGCGTCCCAACGTATAGCACGAAAGGCAAGCACGAGTCGGTACATTCATGTTGCTAACGCGAGAATGGTCTTGAGGCACAACGATAATCAAGTTATCAGTACAATGGCACGGGGATAGTCTGAGACACAAATAGACCAAGAGTCTTTGTCCTAAATTCGACCCTAAGGCAAGAATAGAAAGACAATCATAGAGGATTATGTTGTACAAAGTAAATGAACGTGTTGGTTTTGTATGGGTGGGCGATGAGCTCACTCCACCAGTATAGTTTAGTACTGACACCCACACAGTATTTTTGTGCAGGCATAAGTGGAAGCTCGTTGGCACGGAGCTCGCTTGGATTCGTCAAGACACGGAGTTCCTAAGCATTTCGAGGCATGAGGCCGTATGGAGTCAGAACTTATACAAGACATAATGTATGGATATTACCTATATGAAGCATTCGCTGGCTCGACAAATTGTATTAAGAGATGAGAGAGAGCCGAGTGACTTGTAATCAGAGAGAAAAGTGAGCTTGAGTGATTATAATCTTGGCTACGTGCCTTTGTAATCTTATTTCAAGTATTATTAAAGACTCTGATTTTGTTTCAATGCTTGTGTTGTCTTGTATATTCAATGTTTCTGCTTGGAACTTCTGTGCGACGACCCCGTCGCAAGCCGTTATAATCGGCCATTATGAAACTGTCTTACACGAGCACAATCTAGGCTCGTACGGCATCACGCCTTAGCGAGGACGATCGGTCCTATAGGACCGGGGTGTGACAATTGGCGCGATGGAATTATCGCGATGAATAGCTTATTTTTGTACTGCCTACCATTCGTGTACGTTCAATCGAAGTTGAAGTTGAGCACAAGGGACTTTCTTTGCCTCATCGATGTAGAGGAGCTCGAAGTTCTCTTCGATCTCGTCTAACCAGTCAATCGTAAGGGAAGGGTCTTCGGTGCCGGAAAAGGAAGTATGAAATGCCTTCTTGAAGTTGGTATAGTCGAAAGTGTTATTATCTGGCGGCACAAGCTGAGATGAAGGCTCCCCGGGTGCGACTTCCATGGGCCGGTTCATGGGTTCGACAGTATGGGTTACAGAGTTCTCGTTGGTCATGACTGTTTGCACCAACTACCGTAGCATGTCAAGTTGCCCTTGCTGCATCTTAAACTGTACTTCAAACCGGGCTTCAAATTGGGCCTGTCGCCTTTCAGACTGTAGGCACAGCTTTTTGCTTTCTTGTTGGAATAATGAGGCTTGCCTCTGCTACATTTTGAGCATTTGTAGCATTCGCTCCACAGGATTACCGAAAGGTCCGGCTTCGGTAGGCATCCTCTCCGTTGGGTTGACGGAGTGCTGGCTTCGAAACTATTCGAGCCGCTGGAAGCGCTTGCCTCGCCCTCTGCCCGAGGTTCCGTAACCCCATGGAAAAAAGGCAACTCTCGTTAGTTTTTAGAAAAATATCTTAGGTTCAGCGTATGGAACAACTCATCTCATCGACACGAGGTCAATGGTTCGAGACTAGAGACTCAAGACTGGAGGCCAAGGACGTAAAGCCGTGCTCTGATACCATTATATTACGTCCCGATTTTGAAGAATTGATAGTCGTCCCGCGGGCGTGATGCCGTACGAACCTAGGTTGCAATCGCATAAGGCATAGTCATAAGATAATCCGAAACACAACATATAGGAGAGAGAGCAGATAAATTGAACAACACATTGAGACAAAGAAACTTTGCATTTTATTGATAGTAGACATCATTTACAGACTCTATTACAATCGTGCCGTACAACCTTACAACATGACTCGATTACAAAAGGATTGCCGATGAGACAGTTGTTTCATATATATATCCCTCATTTACAACAAAAGTATTCCAGCCACCTGGATATGAGGGATGTCGAGACATGTTTATTGGATTGTTGTAGAGAGTCTTCAAAAGTTGAGCAGCGGGGGCCTTCGACGCGCGGTTGAAGCTTCAAAATATGAACGTTGCCCTGGTTAGTTGGCGCATTCTTCATGATTTCTAGCACCTGCAAAGAGTGAGGGTCAGTACGATTACATGTATTGGCGAGTGGCTAATTAAATCCAAGCTTTGCATTTGGTTCAAGCCGTTTTATAAAATATGTTGGCTATTTGGTGATCTTTCTAACCATCCTGATCTGTTTGCATATTAACATGTTTTGAGGCAAGCATATGAAATTGTATACATTAAGCAGTTATCATGTTTATCCCATGTCATGTGCGATAGTTCAAGCAGTGAAAGGGTATGAAGGTCACTGGCAATTTTAAGCCATCATGGACTATAACTGTGTTAGACGACGATCCTTTCGCGGCATGTAGCGAGTTTGACTCGAAAGTTCTCAAATCAATCGTACCAGTCCTGCTGGCACTAGTTATACTCGTTCCTCCTAGGCCGAATCGATTCCTTGGCCTAGGCAACCGTTCGAGGAAACTACCCCTTGTCGACAAGTTGTCTAATGACCATTTTTGCAGATCTTGAAATAATTCTCTCTTTTATAGAACCTTATCTTTTCTCTCTTTGGTGTAAAACTTACATTTTTTGAGTAAATTACTCAAATTGATGCAGTCATTCTGAGTTTCCCTTAGCAAGTGTTTCATAAAGAATCGTGCCTCAATTCATTGATTCTATACTATGGCGATAAGCATTGATTTTGTATTTCATGATTGATTTGAAACAGAGGGTCGAGGCGAAGGAGGTTAGCTACTCACTTAGTCTTTGCTTCAGACAAGTGACTGGTTGGCTGCACTTAGATGTTGCCTACGCAATCACCTGTAATTGCATAAGCAACTGATTAGAACACTGTGTTATTCAAGGAGTTCGATACGAATGCGAAGTTCGAAAATGCAAGCCATAAAAACCATCAAAATCATTCACGAAAACACATTCACGAAAACCAAAGCCAAAACAATTTACGGCATAAAAAGCAGAGCAACGGAAGGTCTCTTCCGACTCAACCGCAGAGCCAATTCTCGAGGTACAACCCATTGAATATGGGACTTGATTCCGAAGAAGCCTTTCCATAACGAGAAGAGGATCTTAATTCAATCATTCCCGTTCGACCGATTCAATCGAATCCGACCTATCGATCCTGACTGAATCTGATACCAACTTGTCACGCCCCGACCCGGGAAATCGCTCGTTCTTACTAGATTTCACCCAAATCATTGTCCTTGCTGGGTTGTGATGCCGCACAAGCCTAGAGTTGCGCTCGTACACGGCAAGATAATAGGTTCATGTAAGTTTATCTCAAATTGATAGCGTAAGCAGTGGAAGGAAACAGAGCATACAATAAGAATCTCTTTTATTGATAAATGAACTGAAGATTACAAGGGCACTTAATGGCCCAACTGAAAATGCCAATAGGCTACAACGCGCATGATCTCATGCTACTATTGTCCGAATCATACAACTTAGTTTGGATCATACACATATTTTAGCGTCCTACCAATATATGCATTTCAGCCAAGCTTAGTTGTTGGATAACTAGAAGCTAATAGGTAACTTCTCATCCTCAATTACTTGCCATATTGTACTTCTGATCGGACTTGGTCTCTAGTATTTGTTCTCGTAATTCTATTGCATATGAATATTCGATGCACACGTGATCATCCAACAAAAGTTACGGCATATGAAGCGATTCAAAATCATATTTTTAATTTCATAGGTTTCATATGGACTTCTATGTGTCGCGTCAAGCCGTTGCGCATCCGATCGCAACAAATCCTAAGGTCCCATCTCAATGGCATGAACTAAGTTCAACATGCTCAAGTCTCGTCACGACCATATGGTTTCGCAACTCGCAACTTTATACGTTCTCAAAACTATCCATATCACGTCTGGGCTACTCCCGCTAGGCAACTTATCCTGACACCATACTTAAATCTTATGACTCAAGAGGTCAACTTGCATCGTCGGTACTCAAAAGCAACAATCACTTTGACACAATGTCTCTTACGATATGTCTCACGTTACATCCTCTTATCAAGCACGAGATTACCAATCCAATTTTTTACCCAATCCTGACTTATTCGTCTCGCTAATCTTGATTGTGCGTATAATATACATAGCCTTATCGTTACGCAAATTCGATCTATGACACAATTCCAAGGGTTGTTCCCTATTCCTTGCTCTCGTACGTGGCCCGAGTTCTCACAATCGTCCACCCGCGTCGCTATGCTAAGTTCGTTCATCAACATCTATTTGATTATCGATCAACCAATTCTATTTACATACTCATTCGATCAATCAGTAAATCTCTGACCATATCGATCTAGTCGAAGGCTACTCGCTAACTTCCGAAACACGATACTCAATCACTTAGACTTATCCTCAATATGTACTACATCATCATTCATCTTCGACGCAATTTCTTGTCCGACTTCATTAGGGTCATCATACGGTCTCCGATATTTACTTTGATTTGGCGGTCAAGTCTTCTAGGGTCAGCTGCCCCAAAGCTACGCTCGACAATTGAAGATCATCAACGAGGACAGTTACTACGAATCATGCTACATCCTATCTCGGAGCCAAATCAATTTCCGATAATGCCTATGGGACTTTACCAAATCCGACATAAGTTATCAATCCAAGATTTATCTGCCTACCCGTGCAATTGATGCGCCATAACTACTCAAGTTACTCATACACCATCGTTAACAATATCGCTAACCGAGCAATATTCTTTACCTCGGGTACGAGTCTATCTACTTGCGGTCAATATCCGACACGCTCGATGCTCATAGCAACAATCCTCGAATTTACCTTCGCATCAAACCGCAAGTCAAAATCCAATTTGCCACGCCTTGCAAGTTCGACCATCTCTGCTGGACATGAATCACCATACCAGCACTCACGCGGAATGATCACCCTAATTCAGTGTAACGCATATGCGAGGCTAGAGTTGCGCTCGCACAAGACAATAACGTCAACGTTGTGGTTATCAACGAAACAATCAAGATACTTTCATTTTCATCCAAGTAATATATCCATCCATTCTCAGATTCTTTGAAGCATTCCTCCGTTATCATCCAAACTGACATCAACATAACTTGTATCTTATTTATCCAACAACAATGCTCAACATAATTTTTGTTCATTCGATCAGAGTATTCCCAAGTTATCGCATATCATCTTTGATAAGCCTTAATACCATCGTTGATGTGCATAACCTAAACATCCTCATTTCTCGTAAACTCTAATTAATTGCAATCACTGTCATTATCCGAACTCGAATACGAATCACGTTTCATACGCATCAAGATCCCTCTTATTGTAGCTATCATCATTGAGCGACACGATTACCAATTCCTATATCTATTCTCATATTCCCAAATTGTACTCCCAAATTTTGCTACCGACTCTTCGTGCTAACTTAAGTCCGTTCGCACGATTTCTTCGTTCCTACTCAACTCGTTCGAAACAAGTCCTCGTACTAGCTCAACTCAAATTGGACCGAGTCTATTATTTTCTCAACGCAAAATTCTTTCGCTATTCTTAGCCTATCGTTCGGTTTACACTCAACGAATTCCTGTTTGACTCATCATCCAATGATGCAAGTTTGCGCCTAATCGTTCAACTCAATTCATCAAAGCATACTTACATCGACTTCTATCGAGTTATTCCCACTCGAGTATCGGCACTATTATGTCCGTTGAGGACAAACTTATCGTAACCGACACAATCGTCTTGATACAATCTATTGCAAATTATCAAACGGCTTGACATAGTTATCACTAAGTGGTATTGCATATACCACTCAGAAATCGAGCCTATCGTTATCGATACAATACTTTGCTACACTGATCGCACAAGTGGTATTACATATACCACTCGAAATTGAGTTACTACTCCGCATAGGTCAGATATCTGTTTCAAATTAACTATCCCATGGCGATCTTTTTCGATCCCAGCTCTAGCGTTCGCTTACTCGAGTTGGTACAACAACTTGGCCAACATGCACTGTCGTTCGCTCAAGTTGACATTCATTCAAGCTAACCGTGTCTTGGCAATCATATCGATCACAACGCAACATTCACTAACTCAAGGCTTAATGCGACATTCGGCCAACATACACGTTCGCCTACTTCGAAACTCGATTTAACTCGGCCAACTTATAAGTTCGCCTGCTTAAGTTCGACTAACGAACAACTCGACTCGTTCATATCGCTCTACGAATTCTTAATCCCATTCGTTGCAACACGTACAATAACTCATTCTCGGTACTCAAGGTCATTACTCAAATCGTTTAGCATATCTCTATATCCACTCGCATAGCCACATAACATGCATCGCCTCCTATATCGACTCGTTGAACTGATACAATGAACGGCTCACGACTTGTTGCACTCCGTGCAACCAACAACATGTAACTCTTCGCACTTCGTGCGACCAACAATACATATCTCATTGTACTTCGTACAACCAACATCTCCATATTCGTTGTACTTTGTGCAACCAACGACTCATAACTTGTTGTTCTTTAGGCAACCAATATTTCATAACTCGTTGCACTTCGTGCAACCAATATTCTCCGATGACACTCAGAGATAGCGTAATAGTCTCGACATACTTGTGGAATACGTACGCAACATAATACAAACTTATTGTATGGAACATCCAATGTAGCATCGAGTAGATCCATGATCCATACGGTTGCCAAAACAACTTAGAGTCAACTGATTTCGATAGAGAAGCAACTGAGGGTCAAAGAGATTCGTTCACGGTCTAGAGGATGGAACCGCTCTGATACCAACTTGTCATGTTCCGACCGGAAAATCGCTCGTCTTTGCTAGATTTTACTCATATTATCGTCCTCGCTGGGGCGTGATATCGTACGAGCCTGGAGTTGCGCTCGTGCAAGACAAGACTTTGGTTTTGCGGATACTGTTGTGAATAACGCAACATGCCGACCTCTTATAAATCAGCATAAAAGTGTAGCCTGCACACAAACTCAACTAAAATCAATATCTCTTCGAATTAGACTTTTGCCTTGCATCGTTTCGATTCATAGATGTGAATCGACGCAAAGCTTCTTTCGGGCCAATGTAACTCTTGTATCGATCCGCATCAATACTTCATCGGATCAACGCAACTCTTCAAGTCAACGACTCATCGTAATGCACCATTGCGGTGCTGGATATTACACTTGATTCTTGATACGATGGTATACGAATTGGTTTATATTGGATCTTCGGTCATGAGATGTTACCATCATATTGGACATTATTTATCGTATTGATATTTAAACATTGTTCATTGTATTAAAATTAGACATTATTCATTGTGCTAATGTTAGACATCACATTGTGATTCATATGTTGTAACATGTCATGGTTGGATCAATTGTACTAGTCAGGGTGGAGGAAATGCTATTTAGATATGTGATTATATCCTTAGACATTATGCTGGTATAGACATTATGAGAGCTAATCATACATCTCATGTATGGTTAGCCAGATCTTATTAGACAATGTGCAAGTTCCCAGACCGATCACATATCTAAACTAGTATTTCAAAACACTTAGACAGTATTGTTCATTCCAGTTCATACCTGATCAAATATACCATGTATCAGTTTTTTCTTTCTTATTGTTCATTACTTGTCATTGTCATGCATTAGTTTTTTTTTCCTATCATGTATTATATTATTATTATGTGTTGTAGTCTTTATCATGTAAATGGAACTGACGTTAGAATTATACTCGTTTCAATCCGGACTGGATATCTATATTTTAGGTAATGACCTTGACGACCGGTGCCATATATATTATGATTCACAGGAGGGTTGTCTAGCTGAATCTGGTCCTGCCCCTCAGGAAGATCAATTAAGGCTCACAACAGGGGTTCTAGAAGTAACTATCGAATTTAGATAGTTTACAGTTGATTTGAATCAAATTTGTCGTTGTCACTCCCCATTTCTGACATACATATTTTTTCCTGTATTATTTCTGTACACGGTATCTGGTATCTGTAGCATGTGTACCTGTATCTTATATTTTTACCTTATCATGGCATAAAATAATATTTTGTTGCAAAATTCTGTGCCACCACTTGTCTTTGTCTGGTTGTAGGTGTGGTTCACTACTTCGATGATTAAATACTGGACCGTACCGTAATCCAGATTTTATTAATTATTGCATAATGTAACATGACATGTAGACTTGGGTTAGGATAGGATAGGAATAGGGCTTAGTAGAGCCACCATAACCATCCCACTATACATATTCTCTTCCTCTCTATCTCTCTCTCTCTCTCTCTCTCTCTCTCTCTCTCTCTCTCTCTCTCTCTCTCTCTCTCTCTTTTCATTCACTCTGTCATTTTATTTCTCAACCAAACCCATAGACAAGTACATCTTGCACTAGTGGAGAGGCCACTTTCTATTTTGTTTTCTTTGAATTCCTTACATATTATTAGTTAATGTTATACATCTAAACTTTCGCTACATGCTTAGTTCTTGGAGTTTTCAGATTTAATGGTTAGTTTAGTGTAGATCTAAGTTTTAAAGTTAGGGTTTTAAGGGTTTTTCATGGAGATGATCTACCAAACTTGTTATTTTCGAAAACTAGTTGTTCCACATTGTAGAAAATTTGATTTCATGTAGTTATGACTTTTATTCCGCTTAATTTTGAGAACAAAAGAGGAAGTTATGGCCATGGCAAGTTTTGAAAAACTCCATGGCTGAACTTGCTCTTCGAAATGATGACCCTCCATGCGCATATGAGGCCATGCGGCAGATATGCCAAGTGTCCATGAAAACTTGTTGTATGAACCCTGACAACAAGTGCGTCGTGCTCATAGGTTTCCCATGCATATGTGCTGAAGGCGCATGCTTATCCTTTCCATGGACCTAGGGTTTCCATGCGTCTATGCATGTCATGCGCCTACGGTTGCCATACGCCTATGCTTGTCATGCGCCTAGGGTTGCTATGTGCCTATTGTTGTTGCGTATGTGGCTGCTATGCGCCTGCTGATGGCCATGCGCCTATGATTACCATGTGCATGTTTGTTCATGCGCTCGGTATGTTCAAGCACCTATTTTCTTTCTGAACCTGTCTACCCCATGCGCCTGTCTACCTCTTGCGCCTATCTTCCCCCGACTGACTAGCCTATGTGCCCAAGACCTATATTCGCCCATTTGTTGGATTTGTACTTTTAGTAAGTTTCATGCTATGCGCCTATAACCTATATGTCCATAGAATTCTAAGTTACTAGCTCATGTGCTTTCTTGACCATGTTCCTTCCTAGATTCCTTGTACATGTGCTGGTACTATTCTATGTGTGCAATGAGATACAAATCAGCATGAGCACTGAGGTGCCATCCTATGTGCGCACCGAGGTGCTATTTAATTTATATGTTTTATTTAATTTGTATATGTTTAATGTCAGTACATTCATATCTTCCAGCACTGTCATGGTATGGTCAGTAACTTTGACGTGGTATAATGATTGCTTAATTGATACATTACGTTAAGGATGAATCTAGAATTGGGTCTCTATGAGCCAGTGTGGATTCATACTCGACATCTAGAAGAATGATCATATGACCACGACATGTGATTCCAATCCAACACAGGGTTAACCTGGACAACTCAATTGGATAGAAACAATGGGAGGGAACAAAATCTCGAGCTCGTGTGTTGCCAGTCATTGTCGGACAATGTTCAGGAGTGCAAGCTTTGCTACCATAGATACTGTATATTAAACCGCACAAGTAGAGTGCAGTATCCAATCTATTAAATTGCCGAGCCAACTTCTCCCTATAGGAGGACTAGAACGGCTACTTATCTGTTTAGCACTGTAGCCTTGTGAAGGATGGTGCATTTTATGTGCTATGTGCAATGTGATATTATTGGTTCAGCTAGCCTGCTTGGATACGACACGATATGAAAAATTCTGCATATATCTATATAAGCATTATTGGGATAACCTAGGCACATCATAGCAAGCCGTAGGTTGATTGGCCGCCTGTATAATGACTTGCTTGTGATATAATTCTTCTGTTAGTAGTCGAGAAACATGGACTATCGTAGTGGATGGTCCAACCCATGTCCTTGTTTGGTTGTTGGGTTGGGCTATTATGTTGCGATAATCTATGAAGAAGTTGCCAAGCAGAAGCCAATAGCATGACCACGATTATAGGGTGTAATCTATCTCGGCGCAGTTCAACATTTTTTGACCTTGTTTGGTTGTAAGGGTGTCGCATTGCGTCGTTGTATAATATAGCCTATGATCCTTGGCCATGACTTATTTATTGCTTAGATTTTGTCTCATTCATATGTGCTCCCTTGTGGTACTTTCTATTTGGGGCTGACCCAGCTAGTTTTGTTTGGCCAGATCTTATAGTAGAGCCTGAGGATCCAGCTTTCTTTTTCGACAATAGTGCATACTAAGAGCATGGCTGTCAGAGGACTCGAGTTGGTTTCTTCTCCTCCACTATGATATCTTCAATTTTATACTTAATGTCTAGCCACCGGCACCTGTTTAGCAGGTTGTTCTAGATATTTAGTTTCCTTTACATAATTGTAATTAATTAGAATGTAGCTGACTATGGTTAAGTATTTTTGACTCTTTGCAGCAGCTAGTTTTTGTAAGGTTAGTCTTATGATCATTTTGATGAAGCGTCAGGGATGCCTTTCTGCTTTATCTTATATGAGCATTAATTTGATTTCTTGATTGATGATTGAGACATAGATATCCTGTATGACCATAGGAGATTTGATTGTAGCATGCATCCCCAAGTCTAGTGACAGCCGTGATCGCCGTATGACGTCTTCGTACCTTATACGAGGTAGCTGGCCATGTTCGTCTCAGTATTCTGGTACTAGGGCGTGACAGTCTCCGATACTTTCCATTTGGCTTATAAAAATATATTTCCTTCTTATTTTAGAATTATGTCTTAGACTTGTGATTCTTTGTCCTTTGGACATTTATTTGTTTATTTCCATTATCTAACTATAGTGCTGTGATTGAGTATATACTTTCATCTACTTTTCATATACTTGTGTGAATTGTTGGATGTTTCGCTAGACAACGTTCTACCGCCGACTCTATGACGTAGGCTGGACGTACCCACATACTGTGCTCGAACATCCGGGTTGGGGTCGTGACACTTTCAGATATACTATAGACTAGAAAAGCCAGGTTTTGAGATGATAAAAGGCAAACACGGAACCTTGTCGATAAATTATTAATTAATACTATAAAGTATCTGAAAGTCTACTAGAGCGATGGATTGGTCCACAAATATCTTCTCAAATCCTATAGAGAAAATGAGGCAATTCAGAGTTAATCTTCAGGATTGAAAGTCTTGTAATAAGTTTTCCCTGGGAACATGAGATCCTTTGGTGTCGGCCAAATATGGGTCCTATAATATAGAGATGCTAGCTTATAGAGGTATGAGACTCGATTACCCCAATGTGAGTGAAGTAGGTTCCCTGTGCTAGAAGTTATGCAAAGGTATTCTTTTTTTTCTTGCTCATGCTTTCATTATGATACCCGTTTGCCCTTATGTCCTTATAACTCAATAAAAATTTCTGGAATTATGAGATAGTAAGATATTTTGTATAAGTAGGTGGGTTCCTTGGATAAAATCAAATGTGCTCTTTTGAACCCTTCAACAATGTGAGTAGGACCAGCTATCGTACTACGTTTGAACTAGTAGTAATGTTGGAGAAAAAATACTATTTTAAGGATGGTGTGAGTGGTAGCATTATCAATCAGGCAAAAGTTGTCTTTATCTAGTTTTTTCATGAATTCCATTTCCGAGGATAATATCTTTATCACTATATGTAAATAAGATAGTATTAAACAAAAGTAATTAATTTTAGTCGTAGAACTTTGGGTCTATGATAGTTGGTAATACCAATATTAGGTTTCTGGTCTTTCGGAGGCAGCAATCCGCTGCGACCTACAAAAATTAAATAACGGATGACTGGTTTCCTCTAGGCATGCAGTGCAACACCTGTCATGCATGCATCCATTTGGGATGGTGCGGACTTAAGAAAGCAATTTGTATCTTCATTTTTAATCATATATCTTGGACTTGACATAAGTAGAATAAAACTTATCATAAGCCACAATCAATTATTATGCAAGCATGAAATATGATGTAGGTCACCTGCCATATATCACTAGACATTTGAAAATAATTAGTTTGCGTATAAAAAAATTGATCCTTGTTCTATTGAACTACATACTTTCATAGTATTGTAAAGTATCAACTAAAATTTTACTTATGCAATAATCAATTGAGAAACTGCAATCTAAAAATCAAATGACCAAATATCAAAGTCATGATATTTGAAGGCAAATAAATTAACAAGATAAGAATTATCCAGAAATAAACCAATACTGCACAAGAGAAGTAACTTTAATAATTGGATCAAAAGAATATTAGGTAACCAAGCCAGATCCTGCATTAGAAGCTCATATTAATCTGAAAAATATAATATTAGGTTTCTTCCTAGAAATGCATCAAAAGAATCCATTATCCATAAATGTACGATAATAAAGTAAAACAACAAATCAACTCCACCATGAGCAAACTAACCTAGGTCAATAAATACATCAATCCATGGAAATAAACACGAATCTTATCAACTTTGGAGATATATATTATCTTGTACTACCACTTAAATAAATGGGATTTATCTTGTAGTACCACTAAAATAAATCCAAGTCGATCTCTAATATATAGATTTCAACAAAAAAAATCAAAAGAATAAATTTACATTTGGTTACTGGAGGAAAGCAACCTCTATCTAATAAATTAAAAGTAAGATCAGAAGAATTTTCTCTTGATAGGAATAATTGTTTTCCTACCCAATTTTTTTTGATTCCAATTAGTTACAGTAGCAACAATAACAACAATAACAACAAATGGCTTAAAAAATGGTTCAACTGCATAAATCATTTGTTCAAGTCTGCCATTTATGCCATCGCTTTTAGCATTTTAGAAAAATAAGCAGATGTAAATCGATCCATTTTTTTCTAATGCCAACATTTCTTTCTTCTTGTGTCCTCGTTAAATATCGGTTGCCTGAAGCTCCTCAAGTAATGATGCTAATAACGTGCTATAAAATGGAAGAAAAAGATAATATTTATAGTCGAATAGAACAATCCCGTGACTTCTCTTATTAATAATATATATAGAGGGAATAAGATAAGATATTAGTCCCGAGATGGATCTAGATGAAAAAACTGTCAGAGATAGAGATCTTGTACAAACAAGTTTGCTTCTCTGATCTGAATCTAAGGACTTTGAAGATTCTTACAAACAAGTCTGCTCTCCAAAGAACTCAAAACTACCGAAAATCTACTTTGATATTCTGATTACAACTTTATGTCTTCTGTTACAAACTGACAAAAAGTACATTCCTCCTTGCAATCGTAGTTGCTAATGGACAGAATGATTTACAACTTGCAGAAAAACTAGAAGAAGACGATACAACTCTTGTTGGGATAATTAAGATTATCGTTGCTCAAGTAAGATTCGTCCCCATATGATCTGCTTCCAGGAACCAGCAAGTTCTTTTATAACTTCTGGAATGATCATTGTCACCCCCTTTTTAGACTCGCACGAACTCCTCTGGACTTGGACCTCTTTGTCTCTCAATTTGAAGTAAGTCCTTAAAAGGACACGAAGAGAGTATAAGAGATGGATGGAAACCCTAACCCTAATTCTGGCTGCCAACTGATTACGAAATAGGAATGAATTAAATTCAAATCCTACAAAATTTGGATTTAAATTAACGACCCAATCTTACCATAACTTTCAAATCCCACAATTAGAGAAAACATGCCAACCACGCTGTCTGTGCATATACGCCCCAACAGCACAGCCGCAGTTGCTTCTGCGCACCTAAGCAGCAGCATAGCAGCCTAAGCGCACAGCCATGCAGCAGTGCATGCATGCATAGCCGCACCTAGTCCGCCATACAAAGTGCAAAGTACACCAACAAAATACCACTTTGCGCCCTAGAGCCCAAGCTCGAGTCCAAGTCACTAAGCCCCTTTGGGGTTAGCTCCTAATAAAAATTTTCATGAGTGTGACAAAAAATAAATACTTTATTCAAGGAGATAAACCTTTTTCCTCCTAGGAAAACACCCTTATATGACACCCACATGTGCCCCACCACACCCCATGTGCACCTCAATACAAAAAACTTTATATTGAGATATCACTTAGTGGTGTAGCTTCTAGTCCAAAGACAAAAACACTAACATAAGAATTATTGTAATATAGATAAGGCCATCAATTATTTGGTTTTATCCACGAATCACAACAATTTTGATATTTTTGTGGTTTAGAAAATGAGAATTGCATATTTGAACTGCACTTTAAGCGGTGACATTACTTATTTGTGTTTTGTTTATGCTGATTATTTTGAGAATTTAGTTCATTTTTGGACCAACTTTAAACACATGAACATGTTGCTTTTAAAGTTTCTATGTTTCTTGAGAAGCAGTAGCAATGCTAAACCAAACAAACCAAAGCAAGGTTTTACTTTTAAAAAAAAAAAAAAGTATTTATTAAATGAACCATATCCTTCTTTTAGAATAAATCAAAATTGAACTATTTTTAAAGATAAGTGGTGTTATCAAACTCTTTTATTGTTGCATCTAATAAAATAAGCATAAAACAGCCATAATAAGTTGTATTAACCTAGATATGATTATCTGATTATGGTGTTGAGGGCATTTTTACTACAACAAAAAGTTATTATTTACACGGCGGCCAAGATTTAAATCATGAGAAGGTCGTGCTACTACATATAGAAATACTTTAAGTTGTCATGTTAATTAAACTTCAATTCAAAAATATACTAAAACTTAAACAAGAATGAGTAAAAAAGCAAAGTCAATATTATCAAATGTTACAAAAGAAGAAGGGAAAAATTGTAAATAGTAAAATGTTTAAAGAGAGATGAGTTTCGAACTAATGCATCTCATTTAAAAGCCCAAAATACTACCACTAGAGCTAGCTTACTCTTTATACATTAGGAGGCCAAACTAATAAAAAATTAAAAGTGCAAAAAAAAACTGTATAGTAATTGTCTGGACCCTTAATAAATTTGCGCCTAAATATTTAAGTGAGATCTTACAACTTTTGTATAATCGACTCCACCTCAGTAAACAAAACACTATAAATGTTGTAACAATGTTGCAGCAACATTGTCTACAAAGTTGGAAGTTGCATAAATTGTAAGAAGAATAAAGGGTAGGGTTTTTATTACAAACTTTGAAGATACAAAAATGTGAAAGTTGAAGTTGAAGGTGCTTAAATCCAATATATATATATATATATTATATATATATATATATATATATATATAATATATATATATATATATATATAATATATATATATATATATATATATATTTTAAATTAAAAACCCCCTCATTTATTCATCAGGCCCAAAAAGCCGAATAAGGCGAAAAGCCTGAAACAAGCAAAAGGAAAAAAGGGGGTGGGCGATCGCGCCCGACAAAACTAGCTGAAGAGGGTTGCCAGAATGCTGGAGGGCTGTGGGAGCACAGTGAACTCCTTTTGCGGCATTGCCGTTTAATTTCCCGAATGAGCTGCTCGGCGGAGTATTGGTGGCCCTCGTATCTCGCTTTTTGCGATTCTTCCAAATTACCCAGGTGGCGGCCGCTGCTACGATCTGATGGCCGTGGGACTTGACTCCCATAGGGCCAGGAGATTGTTAAAGCGCCCGGCTCCTGAAGTTGTTTGTAGATGCGGTTGAGGAGGCTCCAGGTTTGATTGGGCAGGCTTCCTTCTCGGAAGATATGGTCGATATTCTTCATCTGCCTCTCGTCGCAATATTAAACAGACGCCAGACTAAAGCCGATGGAGTTAAGGTTCTCATCGGTTGGTAATCTTCTTCCTCGTGACTCTCCACAGAGAAATG
>JANAVB010009234.1:0-11991 GCA_029216955.1 Iris pallida
AGTATTGAAGTAACCAAAGGTGTCGAATGACACAAGGATATCTTTTAGTCACTACAATTATAGTGAGTACCACTTGGTCATCCTTTCCATGGAAGGCACCATCATTACTGTGCAAAACTAGGAAGAGTGCTTGATGTTGAGGTGCTGATTGAGTGATTGTTGATGTCGAGGATGGAAATACATTTGGAGGCGGTATCTGTATAGGATCATGATCTCAAGAAAGTTTGGTTCACGTTGGTATCGATCAATATTGGGATATTGAACTTGTAGTAGAATAGTGGGTTTGAGGTTGGGGTGTTTAATGGAAAGAATAGATGAGATGTAGGTGGGGTGTTAGGTTTGGGCTAGGAGAGGAAAGGGTTTTATGAAGGAGAGGTCAGTTGGGAAGATAGGTGGAGAAGAAGAAACAGAAGGAACAAGTTTATGAAGAAGAGGTAGGACAAAGATGGGTCTAATGGTGAAGAAAATGTAATTGAAGGGTCTCAAGAGCTATAATAAGTTATCAAGTGAAGGCAAGACAGTCATAATCTAGCAACCATTAAAGACAACGGAATATTCTTGTAACATCTCAGTCAATACGACCTGCAGTCGTCATAACTATTGTTCTTAATCATTTGAGGGACCTGTAAGCAAATACTACAGTCTAAGCTGAAGTATATTGATTTAAAGATAACTGTATCTAGAACACCCACATATGTTTTATAATTGATGTGCGAGTGAGAAAAAAGTGTCTAGAGCAAGTTTTTAGTTTAAATTTGTTGGTTAACATGTGGTAAGTTTAAATCTTATGGAATAAGAATTTAAGATAGCAAGGTTATCTTGTTTGATCTCATCCTATATTTTTGAGTAGACACTTAGCTTACGTGGCAGTATTAGACAGTTCAGATGCACACCGATATAAACTTATTATATGTTATGTTCTGTTTTCCGAGAAATGTTTTTGTCGCTGTTTGACAGTCTCCGTATTGTTCGACTTTCGCTAGAGAAAGATGAAAAAGCCCGAATTAACCTTTGTTATAGAAAATTTCAGTGTTTATAATGGTAAACAAAAATTGAAGGGAAGCATAATACATGTATTTCACGAGTCTTGAACAACTATATTCTTTTCATAGTTGGTCTGGGTCCGAATTTTGTACGTAAGAGGGATTGTTTTATTGTTGGACATGTTAGTCGACGTGTTAGTTTCCAGTCGAAAACAAGACTGATTCCAAATATGTCATTATATGTCGTTTTGACATATCCAAAAAAAATTTGGACAAAGGCTTTGTTGTTGTTGTTGTTGTTATGTCGTTTTGGCATATATAGACTGACATGTCTGGTTAACCCTGATATGTTGGTCGACATCTGACTTTAGCCAGGTTGGTTGATCGTACCAGCAATCGTTGCACCACCACATCAATCACCTACAGACAAGCAAGTTATATTTTAACAAAAAAAATTTGTACATGTTCTTTTTACAAGAAACCCTAAAACCAATTAATTAAGATATATTTTTAATGTCCCAGGCATCTGACATGACCCCGACATCCAATGTCTAAAACCTCGATCATAGCTAGGAAGCATGGAACGACCGCTTGAACACATATCAGATACAACAAGGACACTAGAACATAAACAATTGGTACCATGTCCATGTCACTGTGAGCCTTCTTAACTGCCCTTAGAAGTGCCTTATAAAACCATCTCATCCCTAGAAAGTGTGTATATGTGCACTAGTGATCTTTTTTCATCAATGAATATATTGTGCATCAAGCTACCATGTTGTGGTTCTATTAGTCTAACTGGTAGCAGCTATCCACGCAATATCATTAAATATGCTTAAAACTTTTTTTTAGAACTAAAGTATTGTTGTTGGTCTGCCAATGTTCAGAATTCAGTGCTGTGACAGATAGGTGTCTCTCCTGGATATGTTGTTGGGTTGAATGCTTGTGACCTTTGAAATTTGTACTTTGCATGCCATTGTATCTCTTTTAAAGTTTCTTATGCTAGCAAACAAGGTCATTGTTCGAACCTTCATTAAGAATCTAGATTAGATTGTTGAAGCATTTGGCTGATGCCTGTCTGATTAAGGTTCAAGCCTTTCTACGGATGTAGATTGTGGACACAGTTGGTGTTTTTACTTTTGACAGGATCAATGTTTTCAGCCCTTTTTGATCTTTGTGTTGATCATTTTGCCATGAATCTGTCATTTTAATGATGCCCATGAATCACTGTGTTATTCAACCTTTGCTGCTGCTGCTCTCTCATCCCTCATCCCTTTGATGATAGTGCAATATTCCTTCCTGCACCATTACCACCAACACAACACATACACATACAAACAAATGTTGTATGATCGAGTAAATGTACACTGCAGGAACGAAAGCAGACGAAACAACGGTTGCAGGAGATCCGCTGGCTGCGATGGGAAAAGGTGCTGTTCTGATGGTTTGCAGGACGTGTGGCAAGAAGGGTGATCACTGGACCTCTAAATGTCCCTACAAGGATCTCGCCCAACAGACTGAAAGCTTTGACAAGGCCCCAACCTCAGACGTAGCTGCTTCATCCTCTGGTCCTACTGCCAAGGGAGCGTATGTTCCCCCTGGCATGAGACCAGGTGCGGAGAGACCTGGAACTGAGATGAGGCGCAGAAATGATGAGAACTCTGTCCGGGTCACCAACCTTTCAGAAGATACCCGGGAACCTGACCTCTTGGAGCTTTTCCGCACTTTTGGCCCTGTGACCCGTGTTTATGTTGCTATTGATCAGAAGACTGGAGTGAGTAGAGGCTTTGGTTTTGTCAACTTTGTGAGCAAGGAAGATGCAGAGAGAGCTATTAACAAGCTCAATGGCTATGGTTATGACAACCTTATTCTCAGGGTTGAGTGGGCCACACCAAGACCCAACTGATTGTCGATCACAGATGCAAGAGTTTGCAGTTGGGATAAGATTTTCTTTTTCCCTATTTGACTGGACAAGTTAGTTATGGTTTGGCATGTTGGACAACCGTTTTACGTTAGTGTGAGAGGATGGGGCATCAACTTCTCCCTGATTTTTGTTTTGTGAACTAAATGTTATAAAGATTTTAGTATGTTATGGTTGACCTCTATATTTAAGGCTAATTATAAGGGCACAGCATATTTTGATCAGGGCTGTCCAAGTGTTAGTTTTCCAATATTTACAAGTTTGCCACTGAAAAAATTACTCAGGGCTATCCAAGTGGTAGGTATAAAAGATAAGTCTTATAATTTTTGTTTTCTTCCTCACTCTTCATTCCTCACAGGAAGAAGAACAAGAACAAGAAGAAGAAGAAGAAGAAAAAAACAAGAACAACAGGAACAAGAACATCAATTTTTGCAAACCTATTTTATTTTGATTTTTTGCTCTCTTCTAATTTTTCAGATCTCTTTCTCCAAACCCTACATTATTTACAAGTTTATATGGAAGAAATCCTAGTTGTAGAATAATTGGGTTTATATCAGGACTGATACAAGTCATTTAGGCGCCTAGACTTACGCCAGCAGCCGTGCGACGCAACTTAACTCATAGGACGGGTCAAGGCTATGCCAAGTCTTGGATAATGGGACCGTGCATGCTTTATGAAGCATTCATGCGGACGAAGCCTATGACTTAGGCTATGACTTAGGCTACGATTCATGACTTCGTCTACTCAACCAACTTTCCTTCTCCCAAGCCACGGGACGAAGGACCGAGTGTCATTTTCAAAGCACGCCGTGCACCAACTCTAAGCCGACCGTTGGACCTTTCCATATTCTAACTCAATTCGACCCGTCGGGATTATTCCCTTTAGCTATGTGAATTCATCTCTTTTATTATCAAGCCTACTTGTGCAAGTTGAAAACATGCGATTTATTATGTGAATGCTAAGATGAGGCAAGTTCACCGAAACTACCCCACCTGAGCGAGCGGTCGCCTCGACCGAGCAATGTCTTCGAGTAGCCGTTGCAAGGCTAAATTCGAACGCCGTCGGCGTTCCTATTCCTCCGATTGACTGAGCGGGACGGGACACTACACTCAACAACAGGACTGTCACAATTTCTGGCAGTCCTAGACATATTGAGGACTGCCAGAAATTGAGGCAGTCCTGAAAGATACTTGCTGTACAGCAAGTTCCTTTCAGGACTGCCACAATTTCTGGCAGTCCTAAAGTTAACATTCCCGAATGAAAAAAACATGTTATGGTTTATTTCAATCTTGATAATAGAGTGAACTATGCATTTTAGGATTTATTTTCATGCATTCTTTATGAGGAAAGAAGTATTTAACCTTTATTTCCGTATATTTTAGGTTTATTTAATTTTTTGGGTGCCATCGAAATTGGGAAAGAGAAAGAAACTAGCTAGTATTTTGATGGAGATGGTGATGATGGAAATGGTGGAGAAGAAGAAGATGATGATGATGAGAAAAAAATTAGGATTTTGATGAAGATGTGAGAATGGAAATGGTGGAGGAGAAGAAGATGGATAGAAGAAGAAGAAGAAAGCTAGGATTTGTGAAGAGAGAGAGTGAAATTTAGAAATGAGAGTGCTTTTTTGGGTTTGGGGGGCTGTGGGCTTTGGACAGCCCCCTGAGTGAAATATTTTGATAGTCCTAGTAAAAGTTCCTCCCAACCTGGCTAGTCCTAATCCTGACTAGCCCCGATCAAAAAGATATGTGCCCTTATAATTAGCCATATTTAATGCCTTAAACATCAAGGAGCTTCTATTGAAACTCCAAGTTGTATCATATGGATGCGACGATAGTACTGGCATGGTACCGGGGGGCTAGCTAAGCTATTGATGCAACTTGGTCTGTCTAACATTACATGATTGAAACACCAACTTTGGGCACCCTGTGCTTCTTATATGGAATTCTTAGCTACCACACTATATAGTGAGCGAGTACTAAACCAAACTTGATGTTAATTTTGGTTAATCCGATCCCTGGACAAATTTGGTCCATCTGATCTGATAGAAGAAAAACTATACGTAACTATTTATTTATAAATTTGAATTTCACCTCTCCTTATTTCATTTTTGTGACATAACATCAATGATTAGTTTGATGCATGGGGATGAAAGATATTCTGATAGCAGCCCTAGTCAAGTCAGAGATTCAGCCCACTAATTGGCCGATGCCCTTCGACGCACAAAGCGAGGACATGGCGGCGGACGGCTAGCCAACATCCCCGTTTTCTGCCAGTTTATGATATTTTTCTTAGAGTTTATTTTTGTTCACCCACCAAAATTAGAATATTTGTTCACTCTTCAACAAAAAATTGATATGTGCCAAATTCATTCAACATAAACCACTTTGAAAGTGGTTTTGTAAACATTCAAGTGGTTTTGACTAAAGGATTTGACACGTGTCAATTTTTTATTAGAGGGTAAACAAAAATGGACTCATTTTTTCTTAGCAACAGAATGACGATATACCAATCTGTAGCCTATCCATCACTAACTGTATTAAAATTGGAAGGAAAAATATAATTCAAAACATGTTAAAAATTATGTACATACAATTATATATTTCACGCATGGCACAACCCGCCATAGAATTCATGTTCAATCGGATCTTCAACGACAGAAAACAACCACTGAAAACCAAAAAATATAATTAAATCTCTACCATTATAATTAATGCGACTTGACAACAGCTCAAAAATGAGCCGTCTATGCCGTATGTATATATTTCATTTATTAATAGAAATAAATTAAATTTTTTAAAAACTTTCTAATTATCTTGTATGTATCCAACATAATTCATCGTAAAATTCTCGTCTAGTCGAACATTCAACGATAGAAAACGTTCGCTAGAAACTCATAAAAATGATGAAACTACTACTAGTAATACAAATACATATCCATAACAAATATCCAATACATGAGAAAATATCAATCCATATAAATCACATAATATGTATGCTAATATATATAGAAATAAAAATTCGTAAAACAAAAACTCCTACTCTGGCCGGCGCTGGTGGTGGCTGGGCATGGAAACAGGTGATTACATCCGGTGGAAGAGAATAGAGGATCCTCAAACTAATCTTGCTCTCAGGTTAGCATCTACACATATACGAATTATAGAGCAAATATATAAGTTGGCTCAAATTCATCACAGAGAAAGTTTCATGATATGGCCACCCACAATGAGGAGGTGGTGGAATTAATCCATATATTTTCTTCGTCCCATAACTAGATCTCCAAATGGCTAGAATGAAACTACCTGGCTGCCAAGGGCTCTACCTCGCCCGACCGGTTGAGGTAGAGACCATGTGCAGCCACGAGACGATGGAGGGGGGGAGGGGGTCGGCGACTCGACAGTCCGTACGAGACTCATCCTGTGGTGAGGAGGGCACAGACCATGGCTAGAGTTGGTGTGGCACACCAGCTTGTTTCCGATCTTGAGGAAAAGATGGACAAGTCTGGGAGGCGCCGCACGAGACGCACAAAGAAGGACGATGCGCAACGACCATACCTACGAGAGTGGACATCGTCCCGAGACTTGGTAGACCACTCGACGAAATAGGTGGGGGAGAATGTCACGCACAAAAGTTTGCGTTCCACCGAGACGGACTTACATAACTCTACACGGAGCGGGGATTATGTTGGAAGCTTCCGAAACTTTCTAGAAGATGGAGGAATCCTCTGGAAGACTCGGAAATATTCTAGAAGATGGTGGAATCCTCTGGAAGACTCGGGATCGTTCACGAAGACCCATGAACTTTCTAGATGTTTTAGAAGCATCCTTATAAATATCTATAGGTTCTACAGTTTCCTAAAATACTTCCTGGAACATTCTATTTTCAGAAGTTAATTTCTTGTAAGTCCTATGGGTACTATAAATAATAGGAGGCTCATTTGTTCCTCACCACTCAAAGTTGTAATCTCTTTCTAATATAGTGAAGTTTTTATACTTCCAATCTCTCTCTCTCTCTCTCTCTCTCTCTCTCTCTCTCTCTCTCTTGCTCCACATTATTCTCAATATCGCCTTAGCGATCTAGCTAAGCGGATTCGAAAAAGCTGGCACGGATCTTCGAAGTGTAGCCTAAAACTCTAAATCCGTGACAATGGGCAAAGAAAAGACTTCCAATCTATCGGGTGTTCAAGTTAACTCAACATATAAATAAATGAATGGTAAGAAGCATATAAATATGATTTACATAGTAAATACACCGCCGCTCATATTTGATAAAATATTTAAATTAGTTATGGTACAGAGAATCGTAAGACTCCGGCTTTGCATGCATCAAGAATATGATAAAACCATAACCATAACCATGCATGCATCATCTTGATTGGAAGACCCAACACATGCATTTCTTCAAAAACTCATTCCCCGCCGGCCCCCAGCTCTACCTATATATATATATATATATATATATATATATATATATATATATATATATATATATATATATATATATATATATATATGTACATCGTAGCTAATCTCTCTCTCTCTCTCTCTCTCTCTCTCTCTCTCTCTATTAATTGTCCAAGAAGAAGAAGAAGAAGAAGGATCAGTGCTGGAGAAGTAGTCGATCCAAGAATTAATAAGAAGGTGATCATATAGCAAGAAAGCTAGCTAGCTAGCTTGTGATCATCGATCGATCGATCGGTCGAAGAAGAAGAAGAAGATGTTACGAACATTCTGTCGAAGATTCCGGCTGCCTCCAGATGAGGAGGACGAGGAGGAAGGTATTTTCGTGGTGGAAGAAGATTTCGTGGGGGACATCCCTGCGATCGAATACTTCCCCCACCACGAAATGATCCTAATGGACTACACTGCTGTCGAGGATCCCAACCTCGACGAGGTTTGGGTGGGAGAGATGGACTTCTGGGAAAGCAACTTCCAGGCACCCAATATCACTTCCACCTACATCGGTTGGTACTGCTACACCTGCGACCAGCTCAACCACCGCTTCACCGCCCACAATATTCTGCTGGCCGACGGCGAGACACGCCACATCCACTGCAACCATGATGACACCAACCCCGGCCCGGGCCACTATTGGCGCAATGCATCAGCTGCTGATCAAGATCAGGCCACTCCTCCTCCTATCCTTCTCGATCGACATTACATAGTAAGGTGGTTTCAATCAGCCGCCGCCGCCGCCGCCGCCGGACCAGCAGCACCAGCAGGAGGAGCAGCGGAAGAAGATCATCATAATTATTATTCCCTTTGGCAAAGATTCTTGATCAGGCCGTGCCGCAGCTGCCGAACCGACCATTGGTACGCCATCCAGGGACTTATGTGGGATGCGCAAGGCCATCCTGTACACTACTGCTACGACGACCCTCTCAATGATGGTGTCACCATAGCCGGTTACTATCGTCCGCATGGAGGAACAGTAAATGCTCATGGAGGAGGAGGAGGAGGAGGAGGAGTTAATGCTCAGCCCCACCACGCTGCTGCTGCTGCTGCTCAAGAAAATGCAGTTCCGGTAATTGACGTCAATGCTGCTGCTCAGGTTGACGTCGATGCTGCTGCTCAGGTTGCCGATGACGCTGTTCAAGAAAATGCAGCTCAGGTTGACGTCGATGCTGCTGCTCAAGAAAATGCAGCTCAGGTTGACGTCGATACTGCTGCTCAAGAGAATGCAGCTCAGGTTGACGTCGATGCTGCTGCTCAGGTTGTCGATGATGCTGTTCAAGAAAATGCTCACAACGACGACGCTGCTCAAGGGAATGCTCAGGTTGATGATGACGCTGCTCAAGAAAATGCTCAGGATGACGATGACACTGCTGCTCAAGAAAATTCTCAGGATGATGATGACGCTGCTCAGGATGACGACAACGACGACGCTCCTCAAGAAAATGCTCAGGATGGCGATGGTGATGACCGTCCTGATAGTAATGCCACCAATGCTAGCAGTGATTGTGTTGGCCGTGTTAACGATGAACCTACTGATGGCAAGCAGGAGGACATGACGTCGTCTACCATAGACTGACTGACTGACTGACTATATATGCATATATGCATGGGCAAACAGACGTACTTAACTTCTTAAACTACGTACTACATACGTACTACTTCAATTCATTCATTCATTGGGATGGGATGTTCCGGCCACTTCTTGATTTGCAATTGTTATGCAACTCTCTCTCTCTCTCTCTCTCTCTCTCTCTCTCTCTCTCTCTCAGGATCATACAGTTGCTTCAATCATTTTTAGGAATTAATTGCATTGATCATTTGGTTATAGTTGCACTTTATGACGTTGTTAAAAAGAGCTTAATTACTTCTCGAGTTACTAATTAATGATCATACATGCATGCATCATTGATCATCACCTTATGATTAATTTGTACGATCCATGCACGACGAGCGGGTGATTTCATTCTTCACATAATATTTACTTGTATTAATTGGGTCCTTCATCAATCGTACTATTGAACAAGAACCACCTAATAATATTCATGTTTGGTTTATTGACCCTAATTTCTCCATTTCTTTTGGTAGTGCAGATCTATACATTGTTGAATCCCTGGTTTTAGTAGTCATTTCTAAGTTTTGGACGAGGAATTTTCGGAAACATTTCCAGGAAAATAGGACTAATTTGGTTCCCGTTGGAATGGAAATTAACCGAGAATTTGCTGTTTCATTTAACCTACATACATTTTAGCCAATTATATAGGCCAACAGAAACTTCGTTTGGTTCCTCGCTAATTCTGAAGAGAAGACAATGATCAGATACAACTCTGGACTCTGGTCTTGGTCGAGTGCGTCCTCTATAGAAAAAGAGTGTAGGTCACATTGACACTCCTGATCATGCATGACAACGGCCCTGGTGTTGGCTGGCCAGTACGGGATACAACACCCTTCTTGTTTTTAAGGTTAGTATGCCGGGAGAAATTAATAGAGGCCAAGATGTGGTTAGTATTTTTTTTTTTTTTTTGAGAAACAGAACATTATATTCAAGTGTTCAAAGGATTACAATAGGATCTGTCAACAACTAACAGGTCAATAATACAATCTGGTAGAGAATCATGAACAATGTTAGTATTGGGATTCTTGATATATATAGATAAGAAGGCATGAAACCAAAACCAAAGAAAATCAAGTTTCTAAAGTCCACAGATTTTTAGATAAAATTCATGTTATACGTAGGTAAAATTTAAATGTTCGCAACTGTACAAATAAATAAAGCATTGCAAGTCGTCGGAAACATCAAAAATTGCATGACTAATTATCCTCCATTATACTATAGGTGCCGCATTTCACAGCAACCAAATTATACTCTCAAGGCTAACAATGATGCCTCTAACTGGTACTGAACCATTGCAGTACAGGATACAAAAGGCCAGCCATCATCATATCCAAAGTAACCACTAAACTGGAAGCATTATATAGTCATCAACCCATAAAAAAAAATACATGCCGACTCGACACATGATACTACAAATGCTACCTTCACCAGTTTCACATGTTAGAAAAGATTATGCTTCTTATTCTAAAGTTCTTTCTCTGCTCCACTCTGGAGTGCTTTCTGCTTCCGGTAATCTTTATCAGTTCCAAATAACCTGATAACAAGGATAAAGCAATTAGGTTATAAGAGAATAGCATCTATACATGAAGAAGAATATAGAAAAATGGATGAGTATGCATGGGTCTCTTAAATGTATACCCAATTGGTTTCTAGATTTTCATCTCATGAAATGAATTAGAATCACCAAGTAGGAATCAGAAAACTAAATTGCTGGCTTCTCCTATATCATGCAATTACTAGAATATAGCATACAATTATATAACATTCATGCAGAAACATAAGATTTCTTCCTCTTCTGTTGATACAATTTCCACGTGTGAAATTTTGCGATAGGAGTGCTGCACGAGCCTATTAATAGCATAAAAGTATTCTAATTCTCCAACTTTGAACAATACAGTATATTGGATGAAATATGAATAACTTGTGTAAGTTTCTTGCAAATAGCTAGTCACATACAACTGCTGCACCACCAACAAAATTGTATCATACAAGGCAAATACTATGAGATAGTGTCAAAAACCACACACACACACATAAAAGAACTTGAGAGATTTTCTGCTTCTAGGGATCAATTTCATATAAATATCTCCTTTCTCAATGCACACTATAATAAAATATTTATTTCTTGATAATTCCTTTCAGTTTATTTCTTGATAATTCCTTATTTCACAGTAGGATTGTATAAATTACCAATACTAAGATTAAGTTCATAGACACGCCCGTTGTTACTTCGTGCTTTTGGTGTGTGCTTGTATTAGTGTGTGATGTGGAGTTCTGTGCTACACAAAACTTCCACACTGGCATATGCAAAACAACAACCAACAATAGGAATATTGAATACCAAAAAAGTTAAAGATGCACATCATTTCAAGAGCTTATAAACGTGTTATGACAATTTTTCTACCTCCCAACCAATAAGATGGGAACCCCGATTCATTCTTTCGAGTAGTCTTTCATACTAAATCCGAGATTTAGGCAAAGATATATTAAGCTGACTTCAATTATGCACTTCCATGGCTGGTTATTGATTATTGATTTATCGCAATTAGGGTGTTGGTGTTGGGGGGGGGGGGGGGGGGGGGGGGGGGGGGGGGGGGGGGGGGGGGGGGGGGGGGGGGTGCTCAAATTTTAAATTAATCAGCCTCCCGAACTCGCGGCCAATTAATCACCTTTTTTAGAGAACTTTAGGTGACTAGATTTTGAATCAAGACTAAAATATCATGTGAGTCACCTACCAATCATAAGGGCCAAGTAACCATTGTGTCATTTGGCCATCCTTTCTGGTAGTTGCTTCGCCAATAACAGTGCAGCATCAGACAAGTCAGGTTTCAAACTTACTCAAACCTTGGGACTTTAGGAGTATAATATTGAACCAAATTCCAACTGCACAGACCAAGTCCCAACATCATTTTCTTCTTCCGAGCACCAGTCAATGAGATGGCAACCCAAAGTTCCTTGCAGTGAAACGAAAAAAGGGGTAGCATATTTTCGAAGTTGGACTTCAAAATGATACTTCTTTG
>JANAVB010009235.1:0-33711 GCA_029216955.1 Iris pallida
TTGGTTTGCCAACAAGTTAAGCTGAACATCAGAGACCGGCTGGACTTCTTCCCCTTGCCGATTCCAGAATAGAAGTGGGAGCATGTGACCATGGATTTTGTGATTGGATTACCTATATCCCCAGCTGGCAGAGAGCTATTTGGTTAGTTGTATCGGCTCACAAGGTAGCTCACTTCATCCCATTCAGAGTTGGTCAGTCGACAGCTCAGTTAGCAAGATACCTCAGGCAGATTGTCAGGTTGCACGGTACCAGTCAGTATCACCTCTGACCGAGATTCAAGATTTACGTCGCACTTTTGGCTTAGCTTGCAAGAGAGTTTGGGGACTCATCTCCAGTTCAGTTAGCATATCTCCCGCAGACAGTGGCCAGTCGGAGCGCACGATCCAGACTCTTGAAGACATGTTACGGTCCTGTACACTTGACTTTGGTGGTTCGTGGAGATCACTTGCACCTGGTGGAATTCTCGTACAACAACAGTTCCAGGCCAGTATCCAGATGGCAACCGTTCGAGGCACTGTATGGCAAAAATGTAGATCCCCGTTAGCCTGGGATGATGTTGGAGAGAGACAGATGCTCGGGTCCAGAAATGATTGCCCAGACAGTTGAAGTGGTCAGAAGAATCAGGTCATCTTCGAGTTGTCCAAGATCGCCAGCGTCATTGGGCCGATTCTCATCGGCGTCCTCTCGCGTTTTTCGGTCGGCGATCAGTATTCCTGAGGATTTTGCCTAACCGTGGCATCATTCGTTTCGGCGTACGGGGAAAGATTAGTCCTAGGTAATAGGACCGTTCGACATTCTGGAGCGAGTAGGAGATGTATCCTATCGTCTCGCTCTTCCGTCGTCGCTAAGCGAGGTACATGACGTATTCCATGTATCACATTACGATGGTATATCCCAGACCCGAGCCGCGTCCTGGATCATTCAATTGGTTGTCGGTACCACTTTCGTATGAGGAGAGGCCCGTGTCTATATTGGACCGGAGCGAGAAGACACTCAAGAACAACTATCAAGTTAGTCCGAGTTGCTTGGGGTCATCACTCTTTGGATGAGTCAACGTGGGAGCGTGAGATGACATCGATCGCGATATCCCGATTTGTTTGACTCGTGAGGTATAATGTCTTCCTTGTGCCTCATGCCTTCGATTCCTTGCTTGCATGATTGATTGATTGCCTAGTATAGCTTGCTTGTTATTAGTATAGCTTGTCATTGCTCCTCTAGCCTCTTTTAAATTCCGAGGACGAATTCTTTTAAGGTGGGTAGAGTTGTAATACATGTTGTTCATATTACGTATTTTGAATACGTATACGTATTTTATCTTGTATTTGCATATCTTCTTGGTTCGGGTTGGCTTGGTTCGGTTTGGGATTGCTATTGGTTCTTTATGAACCAAGGGGTGAACCCCCTACCTACCACCACCATCCCCATTATTAACCCATTCTTCTTTCTCTCTCTTCTTATTCTCTCTTCCATTTACTTCCTTACCTACCAGAGAGAGGAAGAGAGTGAGGTCTAGGCAAGTGCAACTTGCTTCATGGGGGAACTCTAAATTTTATTACTTCATTCTCTTCCTTACATCATTTAACTCACTTTAGTACTTGGCATTTTACTTTCCATGGCTAGATTCTTGTAGATCTATGTTTACATTATTTTTGGATTTATTGGGTTTTGATCTACTTAATCTTGTTATTTCCGAGTTTTGATGGTTCTATGCTGTAGAGAATTTCGTTCTACCCCATTTTGACCTATGGAAGTTCGGATTTGGGCTCCGGATGATAGAGTTATGCAACTTGGAAGCCATGGCTTCTGCTGTACTTCTTCTCGAAAATTTAGAGAAGAAGCACAGTTCCGAGCCGCATGGTAGCACTTGACCGCATGAATATTCATGCGGCAAGTCAGTTCCAACCGCATGCACTATTGCCTTGACTTGACCGCATGACAAGTTCATGCGGCAAGTATTCCTTCTAGCCGCATGAAGTCCTTCTTACTTAACCGCATGACTGAGCTTCCCAGTCCAGTCGCATGGGACTCCGCCCACCCTGAGCCGTATGAACCAAACACTCGCGAGCCGCATAGACCGCAGTCCCCGCAGCCGCATGGGTTGGCTTCCCTTGACCGCATAGTCATTGATCCCCGCCAGCCGCAGGAGTACCCTTTCCGCTGACCGCATGTGTCTTGCCTTTTTCGGCCGCATGAGTCCAATTTATCCTAGCCGCATGAACCTCCCATTCCGCTTGCCGCATGGGAGCTAGCCCCACTTCCAGCCGCTTAGGCTTCTGCCCCTTTAGCCGCATGCGCACCCCGTTTCCTGCTAGCCGCATGTGCCCCTACCCCGTGGCCGCATGAGCTTTGAACCCTGAACCGATTAACCCGACTCCCTCCCCGTAGCCGTATGAGATCACTTCTTGGCCGCATATGCCTTAGCCGCATGGCTCTTCTATAGCCCTGTATATTGATATTTTATTAGATATTTGACATCCATTTTATATCCTTACGTCTTTTCTTATGAACTTGATAATCACGAATTTACTTGATATGTTTGGACATGATAATTAACCTGACATGACAGTGACCCGTAGTGGTGCTCTCTTGACATGACTAACCTGACATGACCTGATAGTGGCCCGTCGTGGCGTACTCCTGACAGGTACACTTGACATGATAACCTGACATGATATATCTTGATAAGCTGTTGCGACGGCTCCATGACATGACATGACCTGTATAATTACCTGGACACCGTGGGCAATTGTGTTGTATAAATAAACCAGTCCTGTCTTGCATCATGTCTAGGGAGGGACTCCTGAGTACCACGGTCAGGAGTACCTATTGAAATGAACTAAGGACTAATAACTAGATTAATACATTAGTCATGAATAGATTTCCCAGCTACAGGCAATACCGTTACCTAGGCACGCCTTGGGATCTGTAGCCTGCCGTCGAGTATGGCACATTTCCAACACACTGTCATGTGTTGCACCCTTCAAGCTACCTAAGGATACATTCGTTTCCTGGACGATGTACCCACCTGAATTCAACTCTAAATCCTTTAACCCGGGTAACCTGGATGGTCTGCAGGGCTTGTGGCTGTAGAATAATCTCACTGCATCTTGTTAGTAATTAGGCTTGTGACAACCCTAGTTAGTTAAAGTATCAAGCCGTAATTCTTGCATGGCCGTGAAATGATTGGATGGAGTCTAACCTGTCTAGTCTTGCCCTGATCCTGTTCTAGATTACTGCATGACCCGAATGCTTGTATTTATTTTACCGATAAATGGTGAGAATTCCAAGTTCTGTTCAGACGAAGGGTTACAACCCCGATCCTTGTTTGGTTTACGAGTTGTAACCTGGTTATCTGAATAGTTCCATGGTTATCTCGTCGTATATCATTCTGATGTATTTTCTTATTTCCAGTTCTTACTTTTATTTATGCTCTTGTGCTGATTGCTGGTTTTAGTTCCTAAGTGAAGCCTCCTTTGTGGTACTTGCTCTTTCTGGGGTCTGACCCAGCTGGTTTTGTGTGGCCAGATTTCAGAGCAGCTCCAGAGGATCTACCGACCTTCCAGCCAGATGGTGGCCACTAGACGGAACCCTGGCAACGAGTGGGTTTATTTTGATCTCCCACTTTATTGTAAAAATATTCTTTTGAGGCGTTTAGCCGACGAGCACCTGTTTAGCTCGATTGCACTTTACTTAATATCTGCCTACGGGCTGTAACATGATTGACAGATCCTAGGGTTGATCATGTATGACTAAACTCTTGCTAGTCCTGACATTTTGCAATGACTAGCTTCATGATCAGCTGAATATGTAATGTTTGGGACGCCTTACTATTGTATATTAAATGATCATACATCTTGTAACACTTACTTACTTGCTTGTGATTGAGACAATAGGCTTGTTCATGGCCCTAAGAGACTGCTGGCTTGTAGATAAACCCTCATGTATCTAGACAGCCGTGACCGTATAGCGAGATGGAATCCATTTCATATACGTAGCTGGCTATGTCTGCCCCCGCTCTCCAGTATTCTGGTTCTGGGGCATGACACTCCTCTTCCTCCAGTTGACTTATTAGCTGCTGACACCCATCCTACTCATCCTTCCGATGGGGTTACTCTTGAGTCACTTCAGACTCTTATGATAGACCAGTTTTGGTCCATAGACTTTCGTATCACCCTCCAGCTCCAGGCCATATCCAACTCTTTGTGGAATATTTCATACAGTCTTGCTCACAACCATAGTGGTACCATCCCTATGGTTCGTGATCCTACTAGACTTCGCTACCGTATTGATGATCCAGAGGCTCAGCGTTACTTTGACCCTGCTGCTACCCATTTTGATCCCAACCGTTCTGCTGAGACCGATCCTTCCAGTACGGCAGATGCTGCTTCTGATAATGAAGATGATGATGATTGAGGACACTTTTCCTCGTGATAGATCACTGCTAGTTATATTTTTTATTTTCTTGTGTAACTATGTATTAGTCATAAATGCTTCTTTCAAGCATTATCAGTTTATTGTTAGTGTTGTATGAACTCTATTTCAGTTTATGTCAGCATTTCCTATTTCCAGCACCATCATACTTTGTTCTTTATTGTTTACATTTCTGCTCTAATCTTGACTGTGTTAAGTACTGCTCTTAGATTAATTATGTCATTTGTTCATTTGATAAAACAGGGGAGTAATATGGATAGATACTTAAATGCTAATGCTAACTTTGTTTTGAGATATTGCTTATTGCTTTGTTGTTTCTAGACTTTTTCAGATATTCAGCCGACATGTTTTATTTTGTTACAGGAGAGTAACAAGACTTGATCGTACATTACGGAGGAGCAAATATTGTACCAATATTCAAGGCAAAAGCTACTTTCGTACCATCTTTACCGTATCAAGTCTGTTGGCCCATTTCGTGGTCACACCCGATTTTAATAATCGACATAGACTTAAGTCCATACACAAAATATACGAATAGCTGCTAATCATTTCAGGTTTTGTGAAATCAATATCAACAAGCGTACTACTACATCAGCAAGCACGTAAATCATCATTCTGAAGCTTACTTTCATTGGAATCTAGTCCGAGTCATTTTACAATTTATTATGTATTTTATCTTTATTGAGTCTAGGATATAAATTGTAAGATCGACTGGATAATACTGGCTTAGGTTAATCATAGTCCACTTTCTTATACAGCCTACCTATCCATATTCCACCTACCAAAAATTTTATCTGCAACAGAATTTGACAAATATCTTATATTTTTACTGAGACAGAACTCAAACCGAGTTTGGCCCGAGTTTGGTCAGTTTAAATTTAAATATTTGTTGCCTCCAAATCTACATGCAACGTTCGTTTGCGAAATCTTTGCATCAGAACTCTGCCCGAATTTTTTCCGAGTTCGGTCCTCGAAAACACCTATAAATAGAAGAGAAGTTCTCATTCCAAATCACTTAATCAATTTTATCTTCTCTTCTCTCTTCAATAAGTGTTTTCATCCGATCAAAAGCTTTCATATCACACATACACTTCTCTTAGCCAAAAGCCAGTAATATCTATTCGATCTAGAGTCTTTTGGTTCTCAAGAGTTGTAAAAAGGTTGTTCAAAGTACAAAAACTATCTTAGTTGTGGAGCCGGTCGTGCACTCATCAGCAAACACGGTGTTGTGAAGTTGGTCGTGCACTTGTCACCAAGCACGGTGTTGTCAGAGACTGCAAGCTCTCAATTAGCTTGTGCCTTAGTGGATTAACATCGAGCAAGAGTACTCGAGACTAGATTAATCCTCTCAGTGGAATACCAGTATACATCGCTGTGCCACTGGGTTTGATCTCTCTATCTCTTGCTATATTTATTTGTTGTCTCTTATTCACTGCCATAGTTATCTGTTTATAATTTTGAATTGGTGGTTATTTTCCGCTGCACTCGCACTCACTCTATTCACCCCCCTCTAGAGGTGCTCAACGATCCTACAATTGGTATCAAAGCAGGTTATATTCTAATATAACAAACCTCAGAGAGTATATATGGCATCCGTAAAAACAATATTCAACAGTGAAGGGCAATCCACAAATAGACCTCCACTATTGATGGTATAAACTATACCTACTGGAAAACATGGATGAGTTTCTTTCTAAAGTCTCTTGACTTTGATCTTTGGTCTATAGTTGTTGACGGTTATAAGAAACCGGCACCTACAGTAGTTGATGGCCTACTTGTAGACAAGCCTCATGACAAATATACAGAAGCTAAAAAAGCAAAGGCCAGTCTAGATGCTCCTGCCATCAACGTACTGTTCTGTGCATTTGACAAAATAGAGTTCAACAGAGTTTCAATCTGTAAGACGTCTCATGAGATTTGGAAACTTCTTGAGGTAACTCATGAAGGTACTTCCCAAGTGAAGAAATCCAAAACCAGCAGACTAACACAGGAATATGAATCTTTTAAAATAAAATCTGGTGAGTCAATTACACAGATGTTCACCTCGTTTCCTTGATATTACTAATTATTTGCAATCTTTTAGTAAGGATTACAGTAACACGAGAAGATCAGAAAAGTGCTACGGGCTCTAACCAAGAACTGGAACCGAAAGGCAACAACAATTATTGAAGAAAACGATCTCACCACCATGTCTCTGAAAACATTGATGGGCAAGCTCATGACCCATGAGCTTGATCTGCAAGAGTTAGAAGAAGCAACCCCAAAGGAAAAATCTATCGCCTTTAAAGCTCAAGCCAGAAAATCTACATGCAATGATTCTGAGGAAGAATCATCAAGTGGTGATGAACAAGCCCTACTTGTGAAGAACTTCAGAAAATTCCTAAAGTTTAAGAAATCAAACAGAAGGAAGAGAGATATCCAAGAAAGCAATGAAGATGAAACAATATGCCTTGCATGCAAGAAATCAGGGCATATAAAGAAGGATTGTCCAACTTCGAAGAAAAGTCATATGATAGATCAATATCAAGCAGAAAAGCAACAACTAGTCGAATGTATGCAAATACCAGTATCTGCCATGAAAGTGATGCCGGTGATACAGAGGAAGAAGAAAGACCCTCTGGAAATGCCAATGTCTGTCTTATGTCTTTTGATAAGGTATCCTCAAACCCTTTGTATGACAATTTTACTTTCGATGAATTACAAAATACCTTCAATGAACTACTAAAAGAACACAGAAATGTGCTTGACAAGTATAAGCAATCTCGAAAAGAGATTAAGGCATACACAACCGAGATAGCTAGACTATCCAGTCTTATTGAAGACATTAAAGAGACGTCTACTACCGGTAACACGAAAGAGATAGCCAAGCTTAAAGTATACTATCAGAGGCTATCCTCAAAGTTGACAAGAAAGAAAGAGACTATGTCAAAATACAAGAGTTATATGACACAGAGAAGAAGAAGCACTTAGTCACAGAACAAAGACTCTTAGACATGATTGCTAAATATGAAGAGACTTTTGCGGTTTCTAAAAAATTAGAAATCACGTTAGGCAAACAGGCAATACCTGTGACACAGCCTAAGTTTAGTCCTAATGCTAAGCATACACCTAAGAGGACTAAAACTCTGAAAGCACGAAAGAAACACGATTATCACCATGCTTTCACTTATAGATTTTCAAAGAAACAAAATAGGCATGTCAACACAGATTCCACTAATACTGTTTGAAAACTCACTTGCACATATTATGATACTCATAGACACATATCACAGTATTGTTTAGCAAGAAAACTTATTGACAATCGCACATTATTTTGGAGACCTAAGACTAATCAATATGGACCCTTCAGTAAATGGGTACCAAAGGATTCATCTACTTGTTTTGTAGGTGGACCCCCAACCCTTTTATGCTAAAAGCAAGTGGATCCTTTATAGCGGATGTCCGCGGCACATGACTGGTGATGCATCTTTGTTCGCCACGCTATCGATAAAGAAAGAAGGATACGTCTCCTTCGGAAATAATCTGAGAGATGATATTATTGGAAATGGCACTATTGGTATATCTTCTTATCCTGTAATAAAAGACGTTTGTCTAGTTACAGAATTGAAACATAACCTATTAAGCATAAGTCATTTGGCTGATAATGGTTATGGTATCAACTTTGTAAAAGACAAATGTACCATATATGATATGTCATTTGGTAATCCCGTATATGAAGGGATTAGAGAAGACAATATTTATGTTTTCTTTCTGGAGAGTACTAATAATGCAGGAAGATGCCTAGTAGCTAATCTAATAAAAGTTGGCTATGGCATATGAGACTAGGACATGCTAATATGGACACTATCTCATGACTGAGCACTAAAAAGCTGGTAAAAGGACTCCCTGAGATTCCATTCAAGAGAGATATGGTATGTGCTGACTATGAAAAGAACAAAGCACATAGTTCTACATTTAAATCCATCCACCTTGTAAGTACTTCTAGACCTTTGCAGTTGATACATATGAATTTATTTGGTCCTAGTATAGTCGCTAGTCTTGGCGGTAAGCTCTACGCATTTGTTATTATTGACGATTCCTCTCGTTTTACTTGGGTTTACTTTTTATCAAACAAAAGTGATGCTATTTTTGAATTTCAGTTATTTTGTAAAAAGGTACAAAACGAAAAAGGCTTCATGATTACTCGTATCCGAAGTGATCATGGCGGCAAATTCGTAAATACTAATTTCAAAAAGTTTTGTGATGATAGTGGATACTACCACGAATTTTCTTGTCCAAGAACTCCTCAACAGACTGGTGTTGTGGAGCAGAAGAACCGTACTCTAAGCGAGATGACTAGAGTCATGCTGAATCAACATAATCTTTCTAAATATTTTGGACAGAAGCTGTTAGTACAGCCTGTCATGTTTTAAATAGGGTATTAGTTCGACCCATCCGAAGAAAATACCTTATGAACTTTGGTTCAGAAGGATTCTAAACATTTCTTATTTTAAAGTTTTTGGATGTCATTTTTTTTATCCTGAACACTAAGGACAACTTGGGTAAGTTCGACTCTAAAGAAGATGAAGGAATATTTCTCGGATATGCTGCTAAGAGTAAGGGATATATAATATTTAATAAAAGGTCTATGCTTGTTGAAGAATCTATTAACGTTACATTTGATGAGCTCAATAGTCACAGATCTAGCGACAGTGATGATGAAGGTGTACAAGCAAAAACTGATAAGAGTCCTGTAGAAGATCTGACTCAGAAATTTGAATCATTGAAGTTCTTATGAGATCATCCAGAGACACTCATTATAGGTGATGTATCAAAAGGTGTAAGTACACGCTCCTCTCTTAGAGATTCTGAAATAGCAACAAATGTAGCTTTCATTTCTCAAATAGAACCTAAGAATATAGAAGATGCCTTTAATGATGAGTTTTAGATTAATGTCATGCAAGAGGAACTTAATCAATTTGAGAGAAACCAAGTTTCGGAACTCGTTCCTAAACCTATTGGTCAATCAATAATTGGTACCAAATGGGTGTTCCAAAATAAACTGAGTGAAGACGGACAAGTTCTACGCAACAAAGCACGTCTAGTGGCACAAGGTTATAATCAAGAAGAAGGAATTGATTATGACGAGACATATGCTTATGTTGCTAGACTAGAAGCTATCTGTATATTTTGTGCATTTGCATGTTTTAATAATTTTAAATTATTTCAAATGGACGTGAAAAGTGCATTTTTGAACGGATTTCTAAAAGAAGAAGTTTTTGTGAAACAACCCCTTAGCTTTGAAGATTTTCAAAAATCTGATCACGTCTTCAAGCTTAAGAAAACACTCTATGGACTCAAACAGGCATCTCGTGCTTGGTATGAACGCCTAAGTGCCTTCTTACTTGATAATGGCTTTTCAAAAGGAAGAGTTGATACAACTTTCTTTATCAAATCTTTAGATGACGACATTTTTCTTGTGCAAATATACGTTGATGACATTATATTTGGTTCTACTAATGAAAAACTTTGTCAAGAGTTTGCTATGTATATGCAGAGTAAATTTTAGATGAGTATGATGGGAGCAGATCAAACAACACTCAAAGGGAACATTCATCAATCAAGCCAAATATATGAAGGACATACTGAAAAAGTACGACTTGGATAATGTAAAGCCTATCGGAACTCCAATGGCTACATCTACAAAGCTTGACATTGATGAAAGTGGTAAACCTGTCGACCAGCATAAGTATCGAGGTATGATTGGTAGCTTATTATATTTAACTGCTAGTCACCCTGATATTATGTTCAGTGTTTGCATCTGTGCACGATTCCAGGCATATCCTAAGGAATCACATCTAAGTGTCGTTAAGCGTATCTTCTGATACCTTAAGGGAACTTCTACAGTCGGCTTGTGGTATCCAAAAAGCAAATCCTTTGACCTGATAGGCTACTCGGATGCAGATTTTGCAGGATGTAAAGTAGACCGTAAAAGTACCAGCTGTAATCCCCTTCCCGAAATTCTAATATATTTTAGTTTATTTTAATTGAATTATGATTTTTAGTTTTATAAATATTTAATTAATTGATTACTATTAAAGGCCCTAAGTCATGGTTAGGATTGGAGTACAAGATGACTAAAAATCATGGCATGGAAAATGTTGTCACGTGCCTTGGCTAATGGGTTAGCCATGGCAGGGGAGGCCGAGCCATAAGTGTGTTCCAACTAGGAAAACCAGGCCAAGTTGCAAGTTAACCCTGATTAATAATAAATTATTTATTTATTAATATTATGACTTATAGAAGACCCGGTTGTACCAAGCTGGTCCGAACTGGACCCGATCCAAATCCAGGCCTTTAGTCATGTAGTATGTTCAAGGGGTACAGGTAGATGTGCATTATATCTTCATATATTTTCTACATAATTTTTCAAGAGATCAACAATATTTGTTATATATATATATATATATATATATATATATATATATATATATATATATATATATATATATATATATATATATATATATATATATATATATATATATATATATATATATATATATATATATATATATATATATATATATATAATGTATATATATATAAATATATATATATATATATATATATATATATATATATATATATATATATATATATATATATATATATATATATATATATAAATATAAAATATATATATATATATATATATATATATATATATATATATATAATATATAATTTTATCGATATTTATGTGACAGTTTTATAATGATTGTAAGATTTTCCGTGGACCAATTTATAAGGGTATATGATATGGCCACCCAGAAACTACTATTAAATTATTTTAATTACTATTAGAATTATTATTATTATTATTATTATTATTATTATTATTATTATTATTATTATTATTATTATTATTATTATTATTATTATTATTATTATTATTGTGGTTATTAAATATATAAATTAACTATTACTAATAGTTATTATTATTCTATTCTTTATCAAAGAAATATATATATGTATATATATTTATATATGCCTAAACTGGATCTAGAATAGAAAACAATATTATGGAGTTTACTTAGACATATATTGGTTTATAAGTATAGTAAAGTAAAAGATAAAGAAATATTAATAAAAAAGAAATAATAAAACAAAAATCCATGCATTTCCCCCCAGCCGATCGGCCCAATAGCCCGACCCCATCCCCTGTTAACGAAGACAATATATAGAAACATGCAGAGACAGCGAGATCGGGAGGGAGGATTACATCACAAACCCTAAACCTAATCCACGCAAACCTCACAGGCGACCCCTCCAGTCCATGGCACAGTCACGTGCGGCCCCAGGACGGCAATGACCGCACCAGAGCGTGCACACGCGCAAGACCCGCTCGGGATAGGGCTGCAGCCACTGCTGCAATCGCCCATGTTTATGGTGCGATATCTCCCTCATCGTTTGATGGTTTGTCGATCCGTTTTCTTCGGTACGTAGATCACCTAAACCTATTAAATTCCCTTCCATTATGTTGTATCTGTTGGCCCAACGATTGTATCATATTTTTGAATATGGTTAATATGTTAAGTTTAGCATTTCTTTATCACTAATCTTCATACAATCGCTATAGCATTTCTACTTATACTTATATCTTTGGTGATATGTGCCCATTGGTTTACATCTTAGTGATATGAGCTTATCTATATTAAATTTAATTGGGTTGCCAAAATCAAAACTATATTTTTGATTGTGGTCATTCAATTATTTAATTATTATGATATCACTAACATTTATGCTATCACCTTAGTACTTATACTTAAACTTTGCATTGTCCTAAAGTGCTTTATCTTATCATACTTGCTACATGTATATTGCTTTGTTCGTCTAACATGTACATACAGAAAAGCAATAAGCAAGATCAATGTGGACATATGCAGTGAAGAAATTATGGTGGGCCAAAGACGATGGATCCTACAAGATTTTTTTGAACCACCCGACGACATCTCTGGAGCCACGCACCGGGGGTTCGGGGGCGAAGCCCCCGAAAGGTATTCAGTTTTTATAAACTGGATATCTTTGGACAGCTGCCGCCAAGGGAAAAAGCTAGCACCTATCAAAGGAAGAAGCCAAGCCATGCCATCATCTTTTCAAGACTCTGAAGAAGTCTGCACCTGCCTAAGTTTATCTGGAGTCTGTAATGAGTCTTAGGAATTATTGTAAACACAAGAAATGGATGGCAAAATCGAAAGCTAGGGCAGAAATAAGCCCAGGATCATTTTTGGTGGAAAATGACATACCGACGGTATACCGGTGTATACCAACGGTGTACCGGTTTTTGTTCACAGAAAGTTTCTGTTTATAAAACCGGCATACCGACGGTATACCGCTTCCGAAATGTTAAAATTCCAACGGTCGGATTTCCAGCCATTAATGATCCCAACGGCTATATTTCTAGCCGTTGCAATCCCAGACCGGTATACCGCCGGTATGCCGGATCATATCGGCGGTATGCCGGATCATACCGGCGGTATGCCGGTTCGTGACTGAAAAGTTGCCTTTGGCTTCTTTTCAAGCTTTGGTTATAAATAGCCTTGAACCCCTTCATTCAAGGTTGATGCTTTGAGCCTAAAAATTTCCAAACCACCAAAGCCTATCCACAAACAACTCTACAATGCTTTCATTTGACATCCACAAATTGTGTTAGAGTTATTGAGTTGAAAAGTGAGATCTTCATCCTATTGTAAGGAGATCAAAACCTATTATGAAAGTTTGAAGTTGGAGAGTCTTCGTATCCAAACTCTCGGTTGAAGCTGGGGAGTCTTCGTATCCAAACTCTCGGTTGAAGTCGGAGAGCCCTTCGGATTAAAGCTCTTGTGTAAGAAGTTGGCGAGTTCTTCGGATCCAAACTCGTGTGTAACTATTTACTCAAATAGTGGATTAAAGCCGGAGAGAGTTCTGGGACTGGACTGCCTCTTAGGAGGATACCAGGATATATCGGGTGTCGGTATTGTGTTGGCTTCTTCTCTTGCACTTATATTTTTAAATTGCCAATTAGCTTATGCTAAGTGCTTGATTAGTTAGCTTGACCCAATTCACCCCCCCTCTAGGGTTCCTATAGTATCTAGATGCCCTAGGTTGTCGGCAAAATGATGCTAAACTCGACCAAAAATCTGTTCAAAATAGGGAACCGAACCAGTCCAATCCACCATATTGGAAGGCGATTTATGGTCGAACCTTCGACAGTTTCAAAAATATATTTGAACACATTCATAGAAGACATATAGGAAACTAAAATGCCGTTTGCACTTTTCAGTTTATCAATTATATGTCGAGATAACTCGATTCGAAAATCGAGAAAAACCTACGAAAACTATTTTAGAAAATTCTAGAAAACATTCGATACGACGTGCGTCCCGCAAATCTGGGCGACATGGTCACGAACCGAAAGCATCGAAAGCTGCGTAATGGCTTCACAGATGTGCGGGCTTTGACAGAATTCAAATTGGTTGCGTGTGCGCGACGAATTGGATGTGTATCCGTCGAAATTCACTGTATCAGCCTCTGTGCAAATTTCTTAATTACTTTGTGTACGCTCGTCAGATCGAAACAAAACTTATGCCAACAGGACCGTATCATTTTTTTGGTCCTGTATGCCAAGTTTGGTCCGATTCTGAGACAGTTGATCGAATCACCGTTTTGTGGGCCCAACGATCCGACTCAACGGGCAATTTTGTGCACGGCCCACCGGAATCAAACTTTGGACACATGGTTGGGTTCGTATCGAAAAATCAGACCTGTTGACATATAGTTTGATGACTTTATAGAGCGTAGACTTTGGCACACTTTTCGGTGCAAAGCGGGTCCAACGGTGGACACCGTTTTGATCCAAAATTATCGTTTTACGCCTGTATCCAGAATTGGACTTAAGGATAGCAGTTATAGCTAATTTGACTATTCTAAAAATGTTGGTAATATTTATTTCAACATCTGGAGACTTCTGCATGTGTTGACTGTTGTGCCTCACTGAGTGGTATAGTATTATCGGTTTCACCCGCACAGGACCTCAGGCGAGTACATCTCTGATAGTTCTCATATTTGATTATCTCTATGAATCATATACGTAGTAGTGTTTTACATTAATATTACATTGGTTCTTGACACGATGTTACACGAGATAGTAGTTATGGATTCTTTACATGTTGTTCGTGACCAATCTATCACCGTGTTCGTGACCTGTTGGGATCCATGAGTACTGGTCGGGCAGAAAAATACTCTAGGCATGTAAACAAACCCAAAATTATTCTTTCCTAATAGCAGTCGCACACTTCACGTGCGGGGTGCCGGATCTTATTCTTGCCTAATAGCAGTCATATATTTCATGTGTGGGGTGCCGGATTTACCCTTAGTCGTTTACATGTCGAAGTAGTATTTTAACTCACTAGATAGATACAGTGTCTGGTTCTATAGTATACATTGCTAGCTACAGGTCTACTATGTCATCTTCACCATGCTCAATTTTTGCCATGATTCTATGCTTATCTTTTTGTCGTGTATTTCATTATTATTTACAAATTTATGGATTTTCTCATTTATTGAACTGTTGTGTGGTTGTACTCGTTCCATTCCTAACTGGAAACCAACATTTTTTAGGTTAGCTGTGGCTTCACTTAGCATTGGGAGATACGGGTATACTTGCAGACCAAAACCTAGAAATTAGATAGAAATGATATCATTTTCATTACTTGTAAGAACTTGTACTTTTCCTTAAATATAAATCTTGTAATAATTTGTAGATTTGATTTAACTTTCTGAATGAGAAATAAATGTATCTTTTGTGATTTTGAGCATCTTGGCCATGACAGCGTTCTACCGTCGACTTTGCGACGTAGGCTGGCTTGGACACGTCTCGTATCCGAAAAGCGGGTGCGGGTCGTGACACCAGCGGAACGTGTCATTTCCTAGGAAAGGCCTTAGTCTTATGGTTTAGCAAAAACAAAATTCTGTAGCATTATCAACTACTGAGGCTGAGTATATCGCTGCAGGACGTTGCTGTGCTCAAATTTTGTGGATGAAGCAAACCTTAGAAGACTATAATCTGTACTACACTAAGATTTCCATTTACTGTTATAACACTAGCACTATTAACCTGACTAAGAACCCTGTATGTCACTCACGCACAAAACACATTAAAATCCGTCATCACTTTTTACGTGATCACCAACAACACGGGGACATCTGCCTAGAGTTTATTGACACAGATCATCAACTAGCAGACATTTTCACAAAACCACTGGCTGAAGACCGATTTAATGTTATGCGGCGAGAGCTCGACATACTTGAGTTTTCAGATTCATAATGTAGTATGTTTATTAAATTTATTTTTATAACTCAAAACTTTGTAATTTATTTAACGTAAATTATTTTGGGTACAAGCCGAAAGGTCCTTCTGTCATACAGGTGTAAATAGCCTGAAGCGACATGGTGCACTAGTCTTCGGACTACCGCTAGCTGGGATCCGGCCCCTACAGCTAACCCAAAGTAATAGAAGTTATTAAATGAAGAAGTACAACAGTTATAAATTCAAATTTTTTAACAAATACTGCATTTATAACATTGTGAATACAAGCAGCCGAACTCGGACCGAACTCTGACCGAGTTCGGTCGGCGTTGTGTAGATTTCCAGAACCGAACAGCCGGCCCTAGCTCTATATATTCCACTCCTTCCTTTCACTTTTCTTCATCCTTATACCGAGAATTACCCACCAATACTCCAAAGAACTTCTCCTCCTCCTTCCTTTCGAGCTTTCTCAGGAGTCTAGTGGGCCATCCTCTCCACCATCTTCCTCCTCTTCGAAGGTATTATATTCTCTTTTTCTTCTCATCCATGCACCTAAGCACCAAAAGAGAAAGGTTGATTCCTCACGAGCAGGATCATCCTCCTCTGACTATGTTTCTACTAATATTTTTAGTCCAACTCGACCTACGGGATCTGATGATTACGATTCCGGTCACTTTTCCGATAGGGAATTTTTCGACCTTTGGTTTGACACATTTTCTAGTCGTAGAATTCGTGTTGGAGCATGTGTTAACTTTACCATCTTTTCTGAATATGCTCCCACTTTCAACCGTCTCGACTTTCGTGATTTTTTTAAAGTAACTGAGAACATTTATTATAATGTTGTCAGTGTGTTTTATTGCAATCTGCAAGTAAAAGGTAACGGCAACTTCTACTCATGTGTTGCTGGGCAAGAACTAGAATTCAATGCCACCGACATCAGTGAATATTTTCATGTTCCTGATATAGGTGAAGCTTTAGTAGACATTCATCATATTCGATTCCCTGAAGGTGTCACCTTTGATTCCTTCAAAGAACTTTTGTGCCATCCTAAACTTGTTCCTAGAAGAGTTTATTCCAAGCATCTAAATTAAAACTTCTATAAACTCCATATATTTGTATTCTCTGTTCTTCTTGCAAAGAAGGGATCCTCTGATGACATTACCTTCCTGGAATTGTCAGCCATGTACCACATTCACTTTGGCATTCCATTTTCTGTTCCTAAGACTATGATGGCATGGATACTTAACTACATAAATGTAGGACGCAACCTTGTCTACCCTATGCATTTGGCTTCTATCTTTAGGAGGTTTGAAATCGATCTTCAAACCTGTCCTTACTCATCCACTGCCATTGAGCTCAGTAGGTCTAGGTTATATCCTACTCCTCCTTTGCCTCCTGGTGCTGAGCTTGTTCATGATGCTGACCTCGAGGCTCCTTCTGCTGCTACTGCTCCAGCTCCTGCTTCGGGTTTTGACCCTGGCTTCTATTAGCGCTTTGATGATTCGTTGCCCTCTCAGCGCAACGACATCAAGGCTATCTTGATTCAGAGTTCTGCCATGTCACCTATGCTCGGGTGTTGCGGAACAACATTGCTGATCTTCACTGGAGTCTCTCTTATGACCCCTCACATCCAGTTATCATAATTCATCATCCCAGCTTCCCTGGACCCAGGTTCGATGATGAGACGATATTTCCTCACTTTGATCCAACTGCTGCATATTTTCTACCGGATGCTCCTGGTGGTGACGACACTCCGATGTGATGAGGACTTGAGCTGGTGGATTTTGGATAGAGTCTGATAGATGATGATCTTATGTAGTTATTTTATGTCTAAAATTTACAGTTAGACATTTACTAGCACTTTGTGATGTTTGTGATGGTTGTATCTTTCTTTTAGTATGACATTTTAGTATTCCACTACTAGATATTTCTTTTATGCACTTATTAGTTGCGGCAATGTTGTTATTTGTGATTTTCTTTCTAGTATTACTTTGTCTGTTTGATGAACATTGTTGGCTTCACACATTACGAGGAAGCCAAAACTATTTTTTTATTGACAAAGGGGGAGAAGTGCGCAATACCAAAATCAACAATCCAAAGAAAGAGTACTACCAAAACCATTTTTTCAGGTATTTTTATTTGTTCTATTTAGATATATTTTGGTATAGAATCAAATTTGTCAATTATCAAAATGGGGGAGATTGTTGGCCCATTTTGTGGTCATACCCGATTTTAATAATCGACATTCACTTAAGTCCTTACACAAAATATACGAACAGCTGATAATCATTTTAGGTTTTGTGAAATCAATATTAACAAGCGTACTACTACATCAGCAAACACGTAAATCATCATTCTGAAACTTACTTTCATTGGAATCTAGTCCGAGTTATTTTATAATTTATTATGTATTTTATCATTATTGAGTCTAGGATATAAATTGTAAGATCGACTGGATAATACAGGCATAGGTTAATCATAGTCCACTTTCTTATACAGCCTACCTACCATATTCCATCTACCAAAAATTTCATTTCCATTCTGCAACAGAATTTGACAAATGTCTTACATTTTTACTGAGACAGAACTCAAACCGAGTTCGGCCCGAGTTCGATCTGAACTCTGATCGAGCTCGTTCAGTTTGAATTTAAATATTTGTTGCCTCCAAATCTGCATGTAACGTTCGTTTGCGAAATCTTTGCATCAGAACTCTGCCCAAATTCTGTCCGAGTTCGGTCGTCGAAAACACCTATAAATAGAAGAGAATTTTTCATTCTAAATCACTCAATCAATTTCATCTTCTCTTCTCTCTTCAATAAGTGTTTTCATCCGATCAAAAGCTTTCATATCACACCTACACTACTCTTAGCCAAAAGCCAGTACTATCTATTCGATCTAGAGTCTTTTAGTTCTCAAGAGTTGTAAAGAGGTTGTTCAAATTACAAAAACTATCTTTGTTGTGGAGCCGGTCGTGCACTCATCACCAAGCATGGTGTTGTGAAGTTGGTCGTAAACTTGTCACCAAGCACGGTGTTGTAAGAGACTGCAAGCTCTCAATTAGCTTGTGCTTTAGTGGATTAACATCGAGCAAGAGTACTCGAGACTGGATTAGTCCTCACAAAGGGATACCAGTATACATCGCTATGTCACTGAGTTTGATCTCTCTATCTCTTGCTATATTTATTTACTGTCTCTTATTTACTGCCATAGTTATCTGTTTATAATTTTAAATTGGTGATTATTTTCTACTGCACTCGCACTCACTCTATTTACCCCCCCTCTAGAGGTGCTCAACGGTCCTATAAAGTCTACTTTCAGATCGAGCTGAACATATTCTTAAGTATCAATCGTAGTTTTGTCAAATTATCAAAATAGGGAAGATTGTTGGCCCATTTAGCCATGGTCAAACCGATTTCGATGTTAACTTAAAACTCCGAACTTGGTATGAAAAGAAACAAAAGTTTGCAGATTTTATCTCCATAAATTTTTTATATTTATTATGTATTTTTTCTTTTATTGAGTCTAGAAAAGTTTGCGTCGAGATCATTGGCATTTAGAACTTAAACTCAAATCCCATGCTTGATCCATTTCCTGACCCAAACCAAACCCATATCCAAAAGCTTAAACCAAATCAAGTTGACCAGATCCCCTGGCAACCGAACTCGGCCAGAGTTATAACCGAACTCGGACTGAACTCGCTCCCCTGGGATTTTTCCTGGTTAGCAGATTTTCCTATTCTTTTGGATCACCAACGTTCAAAATTATGAACGTTAGGGTACTGAGTTCTGCCCGGACTCTATCCTAGAAAATCGTACAAAAAGAGAAGAAATTTTCATTTCTATTAACTCATCCAATCTTCATCTTCTCTATCTATTTCTAAGCTTTCTACTCAATTTACAAAGCTTCGATCTTCAAATCTCCAAGACAACTCCCATCCTTCTAGTGTCGATGGTTTCTGATTAGGAGTATTCAAGTTGTACAAAGCTTGGCATATAAAAGCTTTTCTCAGAAAGGTATTTTTGAAGTTTGTTCGTGGGCTTCGGATAAAAATACAATGGTGTTGAAGTTGGCGTGTTCTTTGGAGTAAAACATACGGTGTAATCTCTATTCAAAACAGTAGATTATAGTGAGCAAGAGTTCTCGCGAACTGGACTAGTCCTCTCAGAGGGAATCTAGTATAAACCTGTTGTGTCTGCGTATTGCTTTCTTGCCTCCACTACTTATTGCTTTACTTTATTGCATTTAAAGTTTTAATTATATGATTGCTTCACCTACTTAGTTTTTAATTGGTAATTACTTTTTGCTACACTCTATTCACCCCCTCTAGAGGTGCCATCGATCCTACATGTAGATCTTGCGGTGTAATTGTCCCAGATCGATCACATATTGAAAGGTGTACTTCAATTCACGTAGATGATTATGTTCCATCTTCCATGCTTTACTTCTCTTATAGTTCATGCTTAACTGTTTCATCTTATTTTTCGTGCCATGATTTCAGTTTACTTGTTTCATCATATATGTCATTCTCTATTCACTGTTTTTATAGTCGTTATTATATGTTTGAAACTTCATGCATGGATTGTACTCGTTCCATTCCTGATTGGAAACCTATTTTTTTAGATAGCCGCTTGCTACTCTATGCATGGGACCCTTAGGGCAGATACGATTGTATTTGAAGGCCAAAACCTAGAAACTAGTTAGATAGTGAGTATTCATTTAGTTGTCTTTTCTATTTATTGAGACATTTTATCTTTAATCAAATATAATCTTAGAATATTGTAAAATTGTTTAGTTTTGTGAATGGGTAAATAAAAAGATATTATTTTATGAGAACTTGTTATTGCAGTCTAGATAGCTTACTGCGTCGATATTGCGATATAGGCTAGACTGGCGCACGCACTCGTATCCCGAAAGAGGGTGCGGGTTGTAACAAATTTTTTGGTGGCCCATGCAGGACTGTTTTCACAAATTGTGCAAACTCGTAGTAGTACCATATTAGTTGTACTGTTGCGAGCCTACGAATAAGGAATTGCTCATTCACAATTATGTTGATTTTAGAAGAATGAATAGGACTAGGTACCCCGTGGGCAACCCTTAGATTTATTTTGAATTGATTACTTGGGTAGTTAAGGTTGGTATATAGGCTACATGATTATATTTTGTGACAAACCTACATGATTGAATTTGAGACAACCGTAGTTGATGAATTTGAAATGTTTTATGTAATATTATTGTGCTTTGGTAGAATGACTTTAACCAAAGGTTGGTAGAGTCTCCAATTGATGAATTGAGTCTTTTAGGTTATTAGTTTTGGTGTCATTGAGGTTTAAATTTTATATATGTTTGACGAAATTATTGATAAGGTTGAATTTTAAATTTACAAATGAATTGATTTTGATTTAATTAATAAGATCATGGAAATATTTAAAGATTTATGGAATTTAAAATTTTGAGGAGATTGTGATATAATAGATTTAAGTTTAAATTTGAAGTGCTTAAAATTTTGAAGATTTAAATTTTTGGATTCGATTTTCGAATTTGAAATCTTGAAGAGGTTATGCAAAAGTGGTTATATTTTGGAAGAATTTAATTTTGTGAAATTTAACTTCGGGAATAATAATTTGGATGATTAAGCTGAATACTTGATAAGATGAAAGAATTGTCGAAAACAAAATTTTGAAGATTACGATTGATTGACTAAATTAAATTAAAGCACCTTGGAGAATTCAAATTCTGATGAAACTTCAATTTTTTCGATCTATAAAGAGAAAATTGGGAAGTGGATAAGTCAATCTTGATGTTTATGATGAAATTGGACATAAATTTAAAATTTGAGTAATGAATGATTGATTAAAATTTTTATTGAATGATATTGAGAATTTTAAATTTTCTTGAGGTTAAAATTTATAAGTAGCAAATTAGTTTTCATGATTAAAATTTTTTTGAGATGTTCTTGAGGAATAGGGATTTAAAAGAATTGAGGGATTATTAGATGCCATGTAGGAATTACTCCTTTGAACCCATATTTGCCGCCATATTTTTCCACCATTCATGGCACATTTTCTTCATAAGAAATTTCCATTATCTTTTTATTTCATTAAGAGAATTTTACTATCTTTTCATCTCATTAATCATTTTCCCTGATCGTTTCTTCTTATTAAATTCTTCTCACTTTTCTACTGGACCAATCAAGCATAGCTGTCTTAGACATCCTTTAAATTTTGAGGAAGGTGTCATGATAGACTTGTGATATAGAATATGATTTTGAAACATATGACCTTGTGATCTCATCTATAACTAAATAAACACAATTTTGAGGATAATAGAATGAGATACTTGTTGGAGTTTGGCCTTTTGTTTTAGAATTTTAGTCCCACATCGGCTAGGCCAAAGGAGTTGTATCTCTATATATTAGCTATGCTCTTTTAGAGATGCACATGTGGTGTGAAGGTGCACATTGGTGTGCCATGTGGGGGTATTTTCTAATGAAAAAAGCTTAAGTCAACAATGAAGCATTCATGCTTTTTGCTCTTGGGAAATCTATTTCCATGGGTGCTAAGCCACGTAGGGGTTTAGCGACTCAGACTCGGACTCAGACTCGGGCTCATAGGCTCATGAGACGTAATGTGGCATTTTGTTGGCATTTTATTTTCACACTTTGCACTTAGCACGTCAGCATCGTTGCACTGTTGTGCGCATTGTTGCACTTAGCACTTTGGCTCTTGTGCGCGTTGCACAGTTTGTGCAGGGTGCACATGGTGCGCAAGTGGCGCACATTGTGCGAGAAGCAGTGTGTGCATTGTGCGGCTTGTGTAGGTTGCGTGCGGTACGTGTGGCGCAAGTGGTGTTATGCATGCTGTGCGCGCAGTGTGCTAGATGCACGGGTGGCGCAAGTTGTGCGCGCTGTGCGCAAGTTGACTTAGATCGTGTCTATATACGATTTGAGCGGTTACAGCACATTCGGGGCAGTTTTTCTCACGTCCCGAACGTTCTGCAAACTGGACAATTACTGCGCGAGCTTATATAAGGCTCTCTTCTCTTTCACAGTGAAAGAACAACTAATAGAACATAGAGTACAGAAGTGTTTCTTAACACAAGTATCGAGTTCAAAATTTTTTATAAATTTCTACAGACTTTGAGAGAGAAGAGTAGCGTTGCACCAGCGTCACATAGCGCCGCAAGGGTCTGCTGCCATCCGAGGAGTCAGAAGAGCAGAGTGTTCCAGAGTTCTCCGACGAACTTGCTGGTTCCTGGAAGCTATTCGTGTGGGGTGAATTAAGCTTTGAGCAACGGTGATCATTCACCCCAGCAGGCCATCTTCCATCTTTCACCTGTCATCGCTGCTGCTATTAGCATATCGATTCGTACCTTCTGTTTAGAAGTTCTACTGTCGTTTGCTACTGTTACAAAATCTTTTTAGATTATCGTAATCCAGAATCCTCCTAGGATCTCTGTTGTGCACCTTCTTTGAAGTGTTGCATTAAAATGTTGTTTTTACAATTGTTTTATTTTTCTAGTTTTCCATCAAAATTGTGCCCCGGTAATAACAATCTCAAAGCTTAATTAATGAGATGGAAAACTTGAATGCTACACTCATCAATCCTAACTTTACAAAGTTAGAACAGTTTGATAGAGAGCATTATCAAGTCTGGAAGAGAAGGTTACTCTCACTATTCAACTCATAGAAGTTGATTACGTGCTGTTTGAGGAGGAACCAACTGTTCTAGAGACTGGATCTGTAGCTGCAATCTCTGCGGCTACTAAGAACCAGGACAAATGGAGGAGGGACAATAGCATTTGTAGTCTTATGATCCTAAATGCTATGGAAGACTCTCTTACTGAATCATATTTAAAGAAGACTGTTGCCAGAAATATTTGGGAGTCTCTGGAGAAATTGTACGAGGATAATAAGAACCGTAGCAAGATATTTCTTGTTGAGAAATATCACAAGTGGTTCTTTAAGGACGAGAAGCCAAGGATGCCGCAGGTGAAGGAGTTCCTGAAACTGCGACAAAGTTGGAAGACGAGACGATGCGTCTTCCCGACAAGTTTGTTGTTGGAGGGATCGTTTCGAAGCTCCCTACTGGGTGGAGCAAGAGAAAGTGTAACGCCCCAGTCCCACAATACATAGGACCAGGTATAGAATACATGCCAGCAACACTTCACCAATGGGCCAAGCTACACAACATGCCCATTAGCGAAATACTTAAGCTGTAAATCATGATAACACTAAGAAATACAACACAGTCCATAGGTATATACATCTAATCACATCCACATAGTCGACAAAGAGATCAAAAATAAATAAAGAAATGTCTTAAATATCCAGCAATAAATGTAATGAAGTCTGTGCGGATAAAACATTCTGAAACCCAGAAATAGAAGCAAAGTACAAATCAACTACAACTCTGATGAAAAAAAAGGAAATAATGAAGCAAGACTAAATGTTAAGATAACATGATCACGAAAAATCCTCTGGCACTATCTCGTCCTCCTGTGTCGGTACGCCTCTGGTCTCAAGGACAATCAATTCTCGACAATGATGATTCCTTACCATGCTACAGAGATAAAGGTCACTAAACAACGGGCCACATGATAATAGGTCTGATATTATAGTCAAGTTCTTCCCAATCCCTATGTCTAGAATCTAGCAGTGTCAAGTCTGTACACTCATCTCGAAAGTAAAAGCAATACTGATAAAAAAATCTAGAATGCTAACACGAGGTCAATACCACGAATAGTCATGTAAATCTCGCATCATGAATGTGTCGGTGTCCTGTGGTCAATTGTGTCAATGGACACATCAGTATGTACGTAATGCCTAATGTCAATACTCGATGTCACTATCATAGCATCGGCACCCGTCTATAAATGGATACTAAGTAAAAACGTCCTACGTACGTCATGCAATTCTACTAAAAAGAACAACAAACAGAAAAGAATAATCTGTAATGAAGGCAAGGCACGCTTGCCTGTAACTGCTGTCTGCGGGTAAGCCTGTCCAACTCCGGTGTCCTTATCGATCCTTCCAAGCTCACCTATAATAATATTAAATTTAATATTCTATATCAACATACCACACCTAAATATATGAGTATCGTATCGACGTCTCCTAGTTGCCATAACGTTGTTACTACACTACATCTATTGTATAAGTACATAAGGTATCAAATCCTCTCGTAAATACTTTACAATTATAACAAATAATATTTAAATTTTGAAATTTATCTATAAATATTTATATATTGCTATAATTCTATTTTCAATAGAAAAACCCTTTCACAAGCGGTCGTATGTCAATGCCAATATGACTTCCTCAAATCGACCATTAATTTAGTTCTGAAACAATGATAAAACAAAATTAATAAATTCTATACAAATTACAAAAATTAGTTAAAATAGTATTTATAATGTTAAACCTTTCACAACATAAGGTTTAATATGGATCATAGAGTTTTGACACTTTTGGACACAAGGAAAGCAGAATTTTCAGAGTTTAACAACACGGCAAATACTTGAATTTTTAAAAATAGTAAACGGATGCAAAACCTAACTTCCAGAGATGCGTTGGAAAGGTATCAAAGTCTAAATTCTGAATAAAAATAAATAAGGTTAGAAACTGACCTTTGATAGGTGAAAAATAGCTCGCAACAGAATTTATCGATTTTGGATACCCTGTCATAGAATCGACGCCACGGGAAAACCGCTTAGAACTGGGGGATCGAACGATCAGGGGTTGGAATACACAAAAAGGTAGCTCTCAGATTTGATTCGAGGAGAAACGGATGAGAAAAAGTGGGTGAAACATCATCTACAAACTGACAAACCTGCTGTGACGTTTCAGACTTCGATTCGATGGAGTTTCAGCCCAAGTAGCGCGTCGTGCACCTCTCTAACAGCTGCAAGGTTGCTCCGACAGTTACTAGGGTGGAAGATCATGTTGAGAGGGTCATGTGAGTGGTGGTGATGGCATGGAATTTGAGGAAAAATTAGGATTTTGAGAAGGAAAGGGGGTCGGCTAGGGTTTCGGGTTTGGAGTGGTGGCCGCTAGGTTTGGGGGGATTTATGGAGTAGTGGGCAGTTATGAGAGAAGGGATGGTTAGGGTTTGATATATATATAGTGCATGGGCTTTCGTTTGATCTAATTTGGATAGGATTTCGTTCTCCAAATCATACTATTATTAATAGGTTTCCTATTTTGGTTAGATGTTTTACCAAGCCAAATATATAAGAGAATATTGCATATGGCTGCAATTAAACCTCTAAAATTCTCTTAAATATATGGATACTTTGTTTTGGTACTCCTAGTTAGGCTCTAACTAGTAGGGTTGACTAGGTTAGGGTCCAAGTAGCATTACTATTCAAATTGGACCCGAAAATCAATTTAACGAGTCTCATGTGCCATTTGTAAATATGTAGCACATGGGAACTCCATTGGATGGTGCACCCTAGGCATATGCATTGTAGACTCAACATGGGTCAAAACCATATATTGGGTCATACGGTTTCGATCTATGTCAAGTCCCAAAAGCAAATTGGAAGTTGGCTTAAAATTACGTCAATGGCTCAAATTGTCTAAGTTGACCCGAAATCATGTGAAGCCAAAAGAATGTTGGGGAAAAAATTTGAATGGGATATGATATATCAAGCTGAAGGTGGACGAGTCTAGAATTCAATTATAGAATTGGATTCAAGAAAAATATTTGTTGTGCTTCAAAAATCAAAGCTACAGTAAACTACTAACATATTCATTATTGACTTTAATATTTAAAATATCCATATAAAATAATATAAAATAATTAAAATAAAATTCAAAAATCAGAGGGCTTACAGGAAGAAGTTGGAGGTCAGTCTCGACGATCTCCTGCAGGAAGTCTACATTGAGGACCAGATGAGGGCTCAACTGAAGGTGGATGCACTGTCTAAGCATTTGGCTAATGACAATTTGGTTCATACCAGAGATCCAAGGGGAAAGCATGCTACTTCCCACAACAAGAAGAAGGACCCTAATATCTGAACCTGAATGGGACTTCTTTCAAGCAAAAGAAGGCAAAATCTCAGATGCCTTGTTTCAAGTGTGGCAAGAAGAGCCACTTCAAGAGTGAATGCAAAGAAAAGACCAAGCAAATAGAGCAAGGAGAGCTTAGCAAGGTTTCTATGATCACTGACGTTGTTGCTATGATTGTGCAGGTCGATGCGGTGAGGGCTGACTCTGACTGGTGGGTAGACACAAGAGCCACCTACCATGTCTGCTCCAACAAGGACTGGTTCACCACCTATACAGCAACTTCTAAAGTGGTTATGATGGCGAACCAGGCACAAGCTGAAGTGCTCAGGATCGGGACAGTGGTTTTGACGCTAACTTCGGGAAAGTTTCTGATGCTTCAAGGTCTGAAGCATGTACCTGCTATCATAAAGAACCTGATCTCGGAAGGCCTACTGTGCAATACAGGTCTCAGAATGGACATCAATGCTGGCTAGATGGTGTTGTCAATTAAGGGAACATATTTGGGGAAAGCTTTTTATACCGAAGGAATGTTTAAAATTTAGCTTATAAATCAGTCCAATGTAATTAATACAATCACTCATTCTGCTTATACTCTTGAGTTATGGCATAATAGGCTAGGACATGTTCATTGAAAACGAATAAACAAAATGTCTAGTCTAGGACTTATCTCCAAGTGTGGGGGTAAGGTAGAGAAATGTGAAGTTTGTGCTCAAACGAAGATCACAAGGAAACCCTTTCCTTGGGTTAATCGAAGTACAGATCTTCTGGAGTTTGTACACTCTGATATCTTTGACTTCAAATAATTCTCTGTAAAGGTCGGGATGAATTATTCGTAACCTTCATCGATGACTTCTCAAAGTATGCGTTCGTCTACTTGTTGAAGGCTAAAGATGAAGCATTCGAGAAGTTCAAGGAGTTCAGGGCCGAAGCTGAACGGCAGACTGGACAATAATTTAAGAGAATAAGAAGTAATCGAGGTGGAGAGTACAGGTCTCATGAATTCGCATCGTTTTGCAAAGAACATGGAATTGTCAATAAGACTACGGCCGTACTCTCTTCAATCAATCGGAGTAGCAGAGAGGAAGAACAGAACGTTAACAGAAATGATTAACTCAATGCAGTTGACTACGGATATAGCTCCCCTTCCCGAAAATTTTAAAATATTTTATTATTATTTATTTATTTAAATGGTGATTTTTAGATTTTATAAATAATTAATTAGTTAATTATTACGGTAGATGATTTTAGTCATGGTTAGGAATTGGGGTACAAGGCGACTAGAAATTATGGCACAGATAGTATAGTGGCGTGCTTTGACTAGTGTATTAGCCCTGTTAGGAAAGGCCGAACAAGAGTGATGTCCTAACTAGGAAAACCAGGTCAAGTTATGACTTAAACATTATCGAAGATTATTTATTTATTAATTATATTATTGAGTTTAGAAAATCCGGGTGTACCAAACTAGTCCAGATTGGACCCAAACCAAGCCCAAGCCTATGTAGACATACTTTTAGGCACGTACAAATATTTCCTAACTTTTGGGTGGACTTAATGATATTTTCTAAATATTTGGTTATTTATACAAAATGGGTATTATTAATATTTAAATAGAGTTTTTGAATATTGGTATAATGTTCTGGGCCTAGATGTGTTCATCAAGACTCTTTGGGTTATTTTAGTGGGTTATCGGTATTATAGAGTTTATTTAGATATAAAGATATATGTGTGTATGTATATATATATATATATGTGTGTAAGTCTATGTGAATATGAATATATATGAATATATATTTATATATGTATGAATATAAATAAATATTATATATCACTACACCAAAACATACAATTTGTAACAGTTTTTTTTTATAATTAGTAACGGTTATTACCATTATAAAATAGTTACGGTTATATCCGTTACAATTGCTAAATAATTGTTACTTAAAATCAAAAATTGGATATTATTATTTTATTATATATATATATATATATATATATATATGTGTGTGTGTGTGTGTGTGTGTGTGTGTGTGTGTGTGTGTGTGTGTGGTGTGTGTGTGGTGTGTTTTTTATTATACTCACATTAATAACCGTTAGAAGAGATTTTCTTTTATGTCACATATGTATCACATGCAAAACATGTGACTTGAAGAGTGTGCAAAGCCTCATTTTTCCCGATCCCACTCATTTCCCTCTGAAATTTTCAACTTTCCCTCTGAGTTTTCGATCGTTTCCCTCCCACATGCCAACAAAAGATCGGATGCTTCTCCATCAACCAAAAGGATCGGAGCTACTTCTCCCTCCCAACCAAAAGGATCGCCTCACCTCTCGGCGCGCTTCCACCTCTGCCCGCAGCCTCTACTGGTGAAAAGGATCGCCTTCCCTCGACTCCCTGGACATCTCATCCGAGAACCTCTCTTTTCCCTCTCTCTCGACTGCCATAGGTACATCTTCTTCTTTCCCTCTCTCTCTCGGCTGCCATAGGTACATCTTCTTCTTTCCCTCTAAAGTTTTTTTAATTTTTTAATTTTGGTTTGAACAGGGGAATCCTCTATCACATTCGGCCTGGTACTTCCCTCAGTTGGTTTGAACCAATTTTATGGTTTCTTTTCTTTTCTTTCTTTTTTAGCTCTAAAGATTGTTTTAGGGCTTTGTTGGCCTGCCTCGAGTAGTGCGATGCTCGGTCCGCGTGCGTCGTATTCTGCACGTGCCTCGGTTTGCGTGTACCTCAATTTGCGTGCATTCTTAGTTTCCGTGCACCTAGATACGTATTGCCTTAGGCAGCAAGACGCCTTGAGCCTCGTGCTGCCTCGGGCAACGTGCCATCTCGATTTACGCACCATCTCGTTTTCTGTGCCTCGACCTTTGTGCCTTTCTTGATTTTTGTGCCACATCGATTCACGTGCATGCATCGATTTGCATGACCGTCTCGGTTTGCATGCCATATTAGACTCCGCACCGTATTGATTTGCGTGCGCACCTCAATTTGTATGCCGTATCGATTTACGTGCTCCTTGGACTTTGGGGTTTTGATTTACGTGCTCGCCTCGATTTGTGTGTCGCGTGATTCGTGGACCATTCTGATATTCGTGATTTTCTCGATCTATGTGCACGTCTCGTTTTACGTACACGTGTTTCCTGTTTATCTCGATATTCGTACCATCTCGATTCTTGTACGTATTTTGATATACGTACACGTCTCGATTTACGTGTCCGTATCGATCCGCGTACCTCAGTTTCCGTGCTCGATCCCTGTACTGCTTGCGGGACCCATACGGTATAGCCTTCTGCCATCTCTTATGATTATTCTGTTATTTTATTATTTGGTGCTGATGATTATTTATTGTGTGTTTTGAGGATCTCGATTGGCATGCTAGCTTGGGTTGCGACTGCCGAAGACTTGCTTACCTAGCCGAGCCCCCTAGGCAAGTATCCCTTGTTCATCGACGGCACTTGCCCTCTCTCCTGGATTTTATTGCATTTTAATTTGTCATAATTGTAAATGTATAACCCTGAGTAGTGTAGCCTAGTAGTAGAACTGTCATAATGATAACTTAGGATAGCTTGGTTCGATACCGGGATAGACCGTATCGAACAAACTCGGATGGGTCATCCACACCTCCGAGAACACGAGCATGACTCACTTGTATGGATTGTCCCTGTATGCCCCGTGTCCGACTCGCGGTCGGGTAACGGCTTGGCGAACTATTCTTGTGCCTGTGATTACGCTTGGGTTAGAATTATGAACATGTGCTGTGATGCGCCCTGCGAGGCGGTTTTTTTTATATTATGCATGTTGGCTTGGCACCCAGTACGTATTGTAGTGCTGCTGGAGGCCGGGATTTAGTGGTCTCGGGTTCAATTTGTTTCCAGTACGCATCGTAGTGCTGCTGGAGGCCGAGACTTAGTGTTCTCGGCTATCGATTTGTTCCCAGTACGCATCGTAGTGATGCTGGTAGCTGAGACTTAGTGTTCTCAACCTGCGATTCTGCGATTCTGCGGCGGGTTGGCCGAGTGGTTTTAGCCTCTATTCGTAGGGTGCTCCCATCCAGATTACAAAGAGACTCTGTCGGATTTTTCCAGAATTCTCGTTTGGGAATTTGGTTCGAAGAATTGGGCAGAACCATTCCTTTGGTTTGCGGAACTGAACTCATGCATGTCTTCTTCGCATAGTTACCTGATCTTATTGCCTGCTAGGTAGACTCCCGACTAGATTAGTTGCCTAGCGTCTTGACATGTCTTGTCCGCCGGATTGTGTAAGGAGACCGGTTCTACTCGGGTGAAGGTCTGCAACCCTGGTCCTTGTTTGGTTTAAGGGTTGTGGATCTGATCCAGAGTGGTTCACACAATCCTTGCCATCTTCTGACGGGGTTGATTAGTGTTGACCCATGTGTTGGGATTATGATCTTATTCGAGGATTGACTATGAGGAGATATGATATTGAGATAGTGATTATGGTAGACTAAGTGGACTCTTAGATAGTGTTGCTAGTTCTTTGGTGATGTTCTAATTTGATCAGATATGTCTTTGAGGACTTTTGGATTTTGATACTGGTACGAGTGTCTCGCGGAACGAGGAGAATATTGAGGGTATTATTATATGAATTTTATTCGACTTCCCAAAAGCCCAAAACCTGGTACCTTTGTGTATTCCGGTAGTTGGGGAACCTGTTTTGATTGATATGTCTTAGTAATTGAGGGGCTCATTTTCTAGTGGTTTGTGATCATTGACTTGGAGGATTCTTGTGAGCCAGAGGGCCTAGCATTGCTTATAGTGATTAGCTTGGTATTTGGTTATTGACCTTACTGACATGATATTGATTCTATCGTAGAGGGATGACTCTTGAGATTGATCTGGTGGATAGACCGACTGGATGACTGGAGCTCTAGGCTCCCATATATGCTCGAGATGTTATAAGTAGAGGTTCTGATCTTGTACTTGACCTGATATCCATGCCACGATGTGGGCAGATGACTTCTTGTGACTGACAGATTTATCCTTGTCCCAGACCTGACTACTTGTATCCGTGCTATAAGTCCAGTTACCCTTTGAGGTACTGGCCCTGACCTTGCACTGCGGTGTTTCTTGTCTACTAGCACTTTGAGGTGCTACTTCCATGATTATATGGCATTGCGATGCCATCTTGATATTCTAGCTATATTATATGATTATCTACACGGGTATCTGGTAGTTGGCCTATAGTCTTAGCGTAGTTAGGATTGCTTGCTTGCTTGCTTGTTGCATAACACTATGGATGGATCACAACTGGGACTATAGGTGCCGAGGTTGATTCTTACTTAACGTTCTCGTACTGAGGTACGACATCTAGAAGGATGATCATGTGACCACGGCATGTGATTCCGGATAAATGTATGGTTAATCTAGGCAACTTAAACTGGTAGAAGCATTGGGGGAACGGAATCCCAAGATCGTGCATTACCAGCCTTATCCCAGACGTTAGTCATGACCTGCAGGCTAGCCGCCACAGATATTGTTACCATTCATACTAGTGGATGGCAATATCCGGCTACTTATGTACTATACATTATATACATGGCATGCACGGTACGGTAGCCTTACGAGGGATCGGTGGTGACATGCAAAGCCCGATGGCCTTACGAGGGATCGTGCTCTTCTTATATGCTATACTTGGCCTCGCTAGCCCTACTGGGACGGCACGATCTGAGGATTCCTATACTGCATTGTTGGGGTAACCCAACTTCCACATAGAAAGCCGTAGGTATTTGAGTGGCTGCTTATTCATATAAATTGTATGGCTTGCTGTTTGCTAAGCTGGCTGGTGCGTAACGCTGTCCCGGCTCAGTATTTCATTCCCTTGTTCTTATTTGATGTAGGGGTGGATTATTGTCCCGATGACAGACTACGATCTCCAGTTAGCGATGCAGGCATTAGTGTATGTTAGGATGATTATTGAGTTACTTCTGGGAATAACAGAGGAACATGGACTATCGTGGTGCATGATCCAACCCATGTTCTTGTTTGATTATTGGGTTGGTTATTGCGCTACGATAGGCTATCGACCGAGGTTACGACCAGGATACTTTTAGTTGTTGGATTGTTATCGTGCGTTGGTACCGCACGATCTCTTACCTTCTCTTATTGTTTATAGATGTCTTACTGTCATATTTTATCCTGCTGGCTTTTCTTCGCCCGTCCTTGAGCCTTCCTTTCTGGTACTTACTACGGTTGGCCTGACCAACCCTGGAATGTTCCCAGATTGCATGTGATCGACCCTGTGGATCTTCCAGACTTGACTTGGAGGATGTGCTTCAGTTCCCGACCATGCTAGGGGGACTGTGGGAAGGTATACTCGTCTACATTATTTCTGTACTGTAGACCTCCTGATTATCATATGCGTATTTCCCTGCTTTCCTTATGATTATCTCTCTTGATGTTGTTTCATTATGATTTGCCTGTGGACATGAGATCGTTTTAGGCCATAGATTGATTGCATGCTAGGATACCCAGCAAGACTTGACAGTCGTCATCGCCGTATGGCATATTCGTACCTTATACGGTATAGCTGGCCTACGTCTGCCCTCGTATTCCGGTACTGGGGCGTGACAATGGTGCTGAAATCCGAGCGAAGTCTGATACAAACCGTCGGTAATAGCCAGCCAATCCTAGGAAACTCCAAAGTTCTGCGACGGTACTGGAAACTAGCCATGTCTCTATGGCCACTATCTTCTGGGGGGTCCACTTCCACTCTACCTCTGGTGATGATGTGACCCAAGTACGAGATACGATCCAGCCAAAACTCGCACTTACTGAACTTCGCATACAACTGGTGCTCTCTGAGAATCTGAAGAACTACACGAAGATGCTGGTCATGCTCTGTCTCATTCTTGCTATAGACTAGGATGTCGTCTACAAACACTATCACGAACTGGTCTAAATAGGGCATGAAGATACGATTCATGAGGT
>JANAVB010009236.1:0-46527 GCA_029216955.1 Iris pallida
TCCGATCAAGAATGTAGAGCGAGTTCTGACGGTACTAAAAGGAACGTCTTCTCTTTCCATCACTCTATAGACCAGAGGCTCTATGGATGTAAAGAAGACTCTTGTAAAGGAGGCCACCATAAATTTGTTAGTTGCCACGGCCCTAGAGTGGCTACTACCTCCGCTGGAGTCTTTATAGCTTTAGTAGGTGGAGGCATTTCATCATGAGCACTAATATGAGAAGAGCTTCCTTCCCTGCTACATTCCCTGTATGTTCTTCTGCAGATCACATATGTTATTATATTAGTAACCTATAAAGTTGAAGGCGCTACGACAAATTGATCATGCTTAGCAGTTTACCTGAGCTGGGTATATCACGAGGAGTCTCAAGAGGTTCCACTGTCTCTGATTGAAGCTTCGACAGGGTCTCTGCAGACATAGTAGCCTGACTACTCCATGCTCCCGATTCAGTCTGAGGTGGCAGAGTCATTGGAGTTTCATTTACTAATTCTGCTGCCACCCTAGACGTCTCAGGCTTCTCAGTGATTATGGTTCATCAATCTCAGGAGGATTGATATGTTCCTCATCATTTACCGTATTTTCCTCGTCTTCAGCAGTTGAAGGATCTTCATCAGCTAGGAGGTCCTGTGATGATGGTGCATCCACTAAAGTTTATTTTTCTTTAGTAATGTTATTCCAATCATCATCATATGTTCCACCACCAAAGTCACAGTTCGCCAAGGCTTCAATCATCACCTCTCTGAATGAGTAGACTCTTGAGCTTTCGGAGTATCTTGTAAAGGCAAGTCCTGCTTTGGAGAGGAGGCTTCTGGACTCATGGGAGTGGGAGATGGAATTGTTATCCCCGCAGCAGCAAGTACATTTACGGGAACATTTATCATCACATTTTCTAATCTCAAAACTCCTACGGTGGTAGTAGGAGGCTGGACATCTGTTGAAGTAACCAATGTAAAGAAATAGATCAATTTAAATATATATCTCTTTGATAAAAAAATTGATATATTAAAGTATGTCACAATTTCGATATTACCTTCTTGAGATGGTTCTTCTTCAGTAATTATCAATTTCCTTCTGGCTTCTCTAGATAGTGATACGACCAATTCTGCAGCAGTTCCAGTACGATCACTCTCTGAATCGATCAAAGAAGTAGATGTTCCACCCTATATGACTCTCCCCGGCTTCTGAATAGAATAAGGAGTGACATCCTTCTCTCCAGAAGAAGAACTAAGGAGCATCTGTTTTGATTGAGAACGTGTTGTTCTTGTGGTCACTGGTTCATTAACAACCAGTGACGTTCTTTTCTTCTTCTCCAGAGCCCTTGGAGAATCGGGTATATTATCCCGCTGAGGAGGTGTCGTCATCTCCTTAGTCTTCCTTTTCTTCAAACCCTTAACAGGGGTTTTTTCTTTTCGTAGCTTTATGGATACATCCAGAGGATCTTGAACTTGATCAGCATAGTTCATTAAAATTGATGCCTCTAGGGGTGTATCGGCAGGATCTTTGTCTTCTGCATCCCGAAAAGACTGAAGAGTATGTTTTCCTTGTTTGGATCTCTTTTCAGTTGCGAAGCTGTGTGCAGGATGGAAGTTTTCAGTAAATGTGTTTGCTGAAGTATAGAAGTTTGCGTATGTATATAACATACGCGGGCCTTGTGGAAGATTGTAGGGCATGGAAAGATAGCTTTTGTGCCCCGGGCGTTGTAATAACTCTAAGCCCTAGCCCCGTCGATGAGATAACCCTTAGCCTGTAGGCAAGTATTGGCATTACCTACATGAAGCTGATCATATCCGAACTGCCGTGCAAACCGACTGGGCAAGTGTGGTTCCAAGTAGCACTCTTCCTCGAATCTGTAGACCAGGTGCGATGGACGGATCACCTTCAGCCACGAAAATGTGGATGGACTTAAACGGAGTGATTCGTCAGTTAAATCCATCATTTGTGGAGATATAGTCTTGTACCCATGAAGGGGCCCAACACACACTGAAAACTCTATCCCGATCCGTGGTTCAAAGCAAATCTGCACTCTGAAAGAGCAGTATATTGCCAGTAAGCGTTGGAAAAGCGTCTGATGAAGTCTCCGTCGACAGTTTCCATATCAGGTTTCATCAAACAGGGATGGTGAAGCAAAAGCCATCCGAATAGATAGGTGTATGGCATCTCAGTACGAGGGAAATCTTGCCTTGCTGCTTTGTCATTCAGCATGGTTTGTACAAAAAAAACACAATCCTACGTTCAAGCGGCAAGTCATAGCTAATAAGAGATCCATTTTGTATCCAAAGACAAGACGGCTGCAGCAAACAGGATGCCCCGATGGAATCTGTCGACTGCACTGGCTCCTGGGACTATAAAGCGCCGTAGCCATAAAGATAGAAAATCCGCTAGCTGGGCTTCTTGTGACATAAGTCTCTAACCCTGTCTAAGGTAACTCTGAAGAATGTCGCCAGCCTTGAACGGACCCAAATCCTCAGCCAGTGTGACATCTCCATGATCATGTTGTTCCGTCAGATATTGCATATCACTCTTATCAAAGGGCTCAAAGAAACGAGGAGCACATGCTTGACTGTCCAGTGGCTTGTCCTCTCGTACATGACCCAAGAAAAGATATGGCATCGACCTGGTGATATAACAAGTACCCGCAGTGGCACTTTTGTAGTAGAGCGAGCAGATTTTGTAGTGACACAGTAATTCTTGGAAAACTACGGTCAACTGAGGATTCTCCTCTGCCAGAGCATCCAATTCATCATTTGTGGGCACATACTCTTCGTATGGATTATCGCCCATTGGTAGGAGAGAGATATATTCCATCTCATGAAGAGCAAATCCCATTTCTCCATCGGGAGTCGTGAAAGTCCCAGTGCTTTCATTGTACCTCTCTACTAGAGCCAAGAACATATGAGCGTCCGGGCGAATGCCATATACTGTAGTGCAGATGGCATTGTAGAGACCCAGATCAATGAGCTTATCTTTGAATTGATCCAAAATCCAAATAGACAAGCTGCTCCAGTGCTTCATCTCTGGTTTACCAGGCCTGTCATATGCATAGCGCGGTCTGGATATCTTCCTTCAACATTTGCAAATGTATTTGCAAAATAGGTATCTGACCGGAAGGAACATGGAGGAATCCTCGAAAGGGATGCAGCTCGGCTTCAAACCTCTTAAATGTGTACCATATTTTTCAGAGGTACTGTAAAAGAGGTCCATGTCCTCGGACCCAATTTGTAACAGATTTTTTCGATCTCGCCTGCTGAATGTGTAACGCCCCAGTCCCAAAATACTAGACGACTAAAACGTAATCATGCCACTGTATACATACGAAGTATATGGACCATCGTATATATACATAAGATGTAAAATGCATAACCAAGGCACTAAATCTCATCCATAAAGGATAATAAGATATAAAAGCAACTTTGAATTTGTCATGTAACATCGTTGGGAGGACACCCATATACAACTAATTAATTAAGAAAGAATTTACAAGAAAATTTTGGTCGACGAAGGAGATGACGATCCAAAAGCACATCTTGAAGAATATACGCAAGTTATGGCCTTAGCTAGAGCACCTGCGAAACACAAAACACACACCTGGCGAGATAACCAGGTCCTCAGAGGGACGTATAAGATACAACAACATGTCATATAAATACTGAATAAACATGCCACTATCAAATAAAGTGACAAGACCTATAAGGTAATCTAACCAAACTAAAATGAACATGCAGTGAGACAAACCTTTCGTCATGAGCCCTGGCTGTAAATGGGATCTGGTATAGTGTCCACTTGGGCACCAGTGACTTAAGCGCATGGCGTTCAAAAACGACAGTGGCCACCTGAGAGCTCATACTCGTATCTCCAGCGGAGCTTCCGGGTTACAAGGGAAGTGCAATCGAAGCCCATACGACAAGGAAATGTTCTCCCCACCCAATGTACCTATCATGTCGTATCCACGACCATGTAACACTACTAACCGTCAAGTCTTCTAACATACACTATTGACAGTTAGACCTAACGCACTCCTGCACGCATCAGTGATCAGCCAACACGCAAGTCCGTAGACTATATGCTACTCATAACCACATATCTCGTGGCACAACAGTGTCAAAGTTTTATGCAATGTACTAAGCGAGTGGTAGTCCCTTAACTCGTCCATATGCAATCAAAGGGTAAATAACAGGTACAACTAATATCACTGAGCAGGCAGTAATCAAGAACTAGAAATAATGAACAGTGATATGTAATAAAATACAACTAAAAATAAACAGTATAATGGCAAGGTATCTTGCCTGGTGTGTCGCCTGGTGTGGTGCGGTATTCTTTGACATGTCTCAATAGTCAATAGCTATGGTCGACACAATGGTCCAAAATCGCGAGAGAATAGGAACATGTGAAGTCATGATCAACAACGAAAATAGTAGAAATTTCGGAGTAACTGAATATATACTAGTTTTGAAATTATTAACTTATGTTTGAAGACTAATTTTATTAGAAAATTCAAGAATCGGTTTTTAGGCAAGAAAACTTTTAAGTTTATCAAAATAAATTTTCTAGCTAAAAAGTATATTTTTACTGGTTAAAATACTTTCTAGAAATTATTTGAAATTCTTAGGAATTATTTATATTTTTAAAAACATTTTATAATAAAACATTTCTTGAACAAAAATATTTCTTGAATAATGACATATATTAAACCATTTATAAAATATTTGGTATATATTTACATATATATATATTTATACCCATCATACCAAAATACTACTAATACGTACAATTAATAATAATAATAATTACTAAATACTGAATAATATAAATAACAGTAATATACTGATAATAATAAACTTAATAATTATTTATAATAATAACTAATAACAGTGATATATAAATAAATAATAAAATAATATTTAATAATAATAAATAACGTGTATATAAATAATATAAAATAAAACTAATAATCCTACAAACTCTACAGGTCTTCTTTCCCCCTCCCATTTCGTCAACATTGGACAGAGAGAGAGAGAGAGGGAAAAATGGGAAAGTGAGCGGGGGAAATGAAGAAGGGGTCCCGATGGAGATCGGGCGGAGCCGGCGTGTGGCCGGCGAGCATGGCACGGAGGTGTCGGAGTTCGAGTGGAGACGGAGGGCGCCGGCGGGTACTCGCGGGTTGGGGCGGAACTGTGCTCGCAACGGACGGCGGCTTCGAGCGACGACCGGGCTGCGGCGGAGGCTCATGATGACGGCGGCAGAAATCGGAGGTGGAGGCGCGACGGTGGATTCGGATGGGGGTGGTCGCCAGTGGCGGCGTAGATCAGCGAGATCGGTGGTTGCTGAGCGGCGGCGCGGGCACGGCGGCCGGAGCTTGGGCAGCGCGCCTGGCCGGAGGCGGAGGTGCTGTGCAAGGCTCGGCGGGTGGCGGCGCTCCGATGGAGACTCCGGTGGACGGAAGATCTTTGTCACGACCCGCACCCTGATTAGGGGCCGAGAAGTGGGTACGTCCAGCTACGCGCAGCATCGGCGGTAGAACGGTGTCTAGGTCATCTAGAAATACTACAACTAAACAGATAAAGGTACCTGTACAGTATATACACTCCGAATGGAGGTGACATAGCAATACAGTCTCAATCACAAATGTAAAACTAAGGTAGATAGCATGGAAAGGAAATATGATAGATGAAGCAGAAAATAAGTTCGAGATCCACACAAGTCCAAAACTAAACATAACATCACAGAATAATATATAATACTACATTCTAAAATCCAAAGCTGGATCGCAGTCCAGTCAAGCCTAACAAGTGCTAACTACTCAGGGAGTATAAAATCTAGTGGCCAATCTATCAGGCCACTGCCCTGGCCTGAGTCTCCATCTGTCTCAGAAACATCTGTAAAATTTCATAACGGTATCCTGTCAGGAAAATGAGCAAGTACAAACACCAACAGCAGTTCCATGTGAATTGACAAATACTATAAGAGACAGTATAATGAAATACAAGACAAAGATATAGGCGACTTGGGAACCATTCGAAAGCCGAGTTACAACCCTTAAACCAAACAAGGACCGGGGTTGTAACCCTTCTCCCGAGCAGAACTTAGTCTCCAATCAAGGTACAATATAAAGGTAGGTAGAGCATGTGAGTAAATGAAATCATAGCATGGTGAAAAGTACAGAAAGTAAAACTGTCACGCCCCAGTACCAAAATACTGGGACGGACTAGGCCAGCTACTCTGTATGAGGTATAAAATATCATACGGCGATCGTGGCTGTCAATCTTGCTGGGTATCCTAACATGCAAGCAGTCTATGGCCTAAATCTGATCTCATATCCACAGGCAATAATCAATGAAATAACTACAAGAGATAATCATATGGAAAGCAGGAAATACTCATATGATAATCAGAGAGTCTACAATAAGAAATAATGTAGATAAGAATACCTACCCACTCAGTTCCTTCATGGTCAGGAACTGAAGCACGTCCTCCAAGTCAAGTCTGGAAGATCCACAGGGTCGGTCACAGGCAATCTGGGAACAATCCAGGGTTGGTCAGGCCAACCGTAGCAAGTACCAGAAAGGAAGGCTCAAGAACGGGCGAAGAAAACCAGCAGGATATAATATATGACAGAAATAACATGTAAAAACAGTAAATAAGGTAAGGGATCGTGCGGTACCAACGCACGATAACAATCTAACAACTAAAAGTATTCTGGTCGTAACCTCGGTCGATAGCCTATCGTAGCACAACAACCAACCCAACAATCAAACAAGAACATGGGTTGGATCATGCACCACGATAGTCCATGTTCCTCAGTTATTCTCAAAAGTAACTCAACAATCATCACAATCATCCTAACATACACTAATGCCTGTATCGCTAACTGGAGATCGTAGTCTGTCATCGGGACAGTAATCCACCCCTACATCAAACAAGAACAAGGGAATGAAATACTGAGCCGAGACAGCGTTACGCACCAGCCAGCTTAGCAAACAGCAAGCCATACAATTTTAGGTGAATAAGCGGCCACTCAAATGCCTACGGCTGTCTATGTGGAGGTTGGGTTACCCCAACAATGCAATATAGGAATCCTCAGATCGTGCCATATCCCGCAAGGGCTAGCGAGGCCAAATAACGCATAGCAGGTAGGTATGCACCGGTCCCTCGGAAGGCCACCGGGCTAAGCAGGAGTACATATAGTAGTCGGATACTGCCATATCCGTGGCAAGCCAACCCCGATGCGCCAGGACGAACCTGTGGCGGCCGGTAATGCACGATCTCGGGATTCCGTTCCCTCCCAATGCTTCTACCATTTTTAGTTGCCTAGATTAACCCTACATTTATCCGGAATCACATGCCGTGGTCACATGCTCATCCTCCTAGATATCGTACCTCAGTACGAGAACGCTAAGTAAGAATCAACCTCGGCACCTATAGTCCCAGTTGTGATCCATCCTTAGTGTTATGCAACAAGCAAGCAAGCAATCCTAACCACGCTAAGACTATAGGCCAACTACCAGATACCCGTGCAGGTAATCATATAATATAGCCAGAATATCAAGATGGCATCGCAATGCCATATAATCATGGAAGTAGCACCTCAAAGTGCCAATAGACAAAGGGCACCGCAGTGCAAGGTCAGGGCCAGTACCTCACAGGGTAAGCTGGACTTATAGCACGGATACAGGTAGTCAGGTCTGGGACAAGGACAACTCTGTCAGTCACAAGAAGTCATCTGCCCACATCGTGGCATAGATATCAGGTCAAGTACAAGATCAGAACCTCTACTATAATAACATCTCAAGTATATATGGGAGCCTAGAGCTCCAATCATCCCGTCGGTCTATCCACCTGATCAATCTAGCAAGAGTCTCCCATCCATGATGGGGTGAATATCACGTTAATAAAGACAACCACCAAATACCAAGCTCATCCCCCTAACAATGCTAGGCCCTCAGACTCACAAGAATCCTCCTAGACAATGATCACAAGCCACTAGAAAACAAGCCCCTCAACTACCAAGACACAGCAATCAACCAGGTTCTCTAACTACCGGAATACACAAAGGTACCGGATTGGGCATTTGGGAAGTCGAGTAAAAATCATATAATAATACCCTCGATATCCTCCTCGTTCCGCAAGACATCGCACCAGTATCAAAATCCAAAAGTCCTCAAAGACACATCTGATCAAATTAGACATCACCAAAGGACTAGCAACACTATCTAAGAATCCACTTAGTCTACCATAATCATTATCTCAATATCATATCTCCTCATAGTCAATCTTCGAATAAGATCATAATCCCAACACGGGTCAACACTAATCAACGACGTCGGAAGATGGCAAGGATTGTGTGAACCACTCTGGATCAGATCCACAACCCTTAAACCAAACAAGGACCAGGGTTGTAGACCCTCACCCGAGTAGAACCACTCTCCTTACACAATCCGGCGGACATGACAGACAATGAGATAACAAACTAAACTAGAACACCATCTAAAGGAAGAATCACGAGTCAAGAGTCCAATGGGTGATACCGTCGAAAAGGCAAGGATTGCGTGAACCACTCTGGATCAGATCCATAACCCTTAAACCAAACAAGGACCAGGGTTGCAGACCCTCACCCGAGTAGAACCGCTCTCCTTACACAATCCGGCGGACGGGACAGATCAAGACGCTAGGCGACTATTCTAGTCGGGAGTCTACCTAGCAGGCAATGAGATCAGGGATACTATACCAAGAAGAACATGCATGAGTTCAGTCCCGCAAACCAAAGGAATGGCACTGCCCTATCCTTCGAACCAAATTCCCAACCGGAAATTCTGGAAAAATCCGGCAGAGTCTTCTTTGTATTCTGGATGGGAGCACCCTACGAATTGGGGCTAAAGTCCACTCGGCGCAACCTGCCGCGGAATCGCAGAATCGCAGACGGAGAACACTAAGTCTCAGCTACCAGCAGCACTACGATGCGTACTGGAAACAAGTCGATAGCCGAGAACACTAAGTCTCGGCCTCCAGTAGCACTACGATGCGTACTGGAAACCTCTCGAACCCGAGACCACTAAGTCCCGGTCTCCAGCAGCGCTACAATGCGTACTGGGCACCAAGCCAACATGCATACTAATAAGATAACCGCCTCGCAGGGCGCACCACAACACATGTCCATAAATTCCTAACCCAAGCACAAACACCGCCACAAGAGTAGTTCGCCAAGCCGTACCCGACCGTGAGTCGGACACGGGGCATATGGGGACAATCCATACGTGTGAGTCGTGCTCGTGTCCTCGGAGGTGTGGATGACCCGTCCGAGTTGTCCGATACGGTCGTAAACCGGTATCGAACCAAGCTATCCTAAGTTATCATCATGGCAGTTCTACTACTAGGCTACACTAATCATGATTATACAATTTACAAGTACAAATTAATTAAATGCAATAAAATCCAGGAGAGAGGGCAAGAGCCGTCGATGAGCAAGGGATACTTGCCTAGAGGGCTCGGCTAGGTAAGCAAGTCTTCGGCGATCTGGATCCAAGCTAGCACGTCCATCGAGGTCCTCAAAACACATAATAAACAATCATTAGAATTAAATAATAAAATAATAGAATAATCACAAGAGATGGCAGAAGGCTATACCGTGCGGGTCCCGCAGCCAGCGCAGGGATCTGGTACGGAAACTGAGGCACGCAGACCGATACGGGCACGCAACCCGAGACACGCACGTATATCGAGACGCGTACGAGAATCGAGATGACTCGAATATTGAGACGAACAAAAAACAGAAACGTGCACGTAAATCAAGATGTGCACGTAGATCGAGACGACACAGAGACCAATACAGCACGCCAATCGGAGCGAGCACACAAACCGAGGCAACACAAGATACAATATTATGCGCAAATCGATACGGCACGCAAATCGGTGCATGTACGTAAATCGAGGCGGCACGGGTCACAAGTTAGGCACAAAGGCCGAGATACGAGGATCGAGGCAAAACACAAACCGAGGTGGCACGATGCCCGAGACAGCGCGAGGCTCGAGGCGTCCCGCTGCCCAAGGCAACATGCGAATCGAGGTGACACAAGAACCGAGACAGCACGTACACCAAGGTGTACGCGTATCGAGACGGCACATAACCCGAGCAACGCGGGGCCCAAAGCATCCCGCTGCTCGAGGCGTGCACGGAGCTCGAGGGCTCGCTTCCCGAGACGTACGGGAAACGAGGGAACACACAAGTCAAGCGTGCGCACGGCCCGAGGAGAGTGCGACTCCCAAGGCTGTACACTGCTCGAGCAGCGCGGGGCCCAAGGGCGACCTGCCACTCGAGGCTGGCGCGGCGCTCGCGGCGGGGCACGGCGGCTCGCCGGACAGAAGGGAAGAGGGAGAGGAGGAGCAGATCCATGGAGGGGAAGTGCCGCCGGGGTCGGCCAGGCTCCGGCGGAGGGGAGGAGACAGAGAGGGGAGGCCGGAGGAGCTTACCGGGGTAGGTCGGCTCTCCGGCGGAGGAGACAGCGGCCACGGAGGAGATGGCGGCGCTGGCGGTGGCGGCCGCAGCGGAGGCCGGAGGGGGCGACGATGATGGTGGTGGCGCGGGTGGCTGAAGACGGGGGCGACCACGGCGAGGGAAGCGACGGCGACGATGGGGGCGGTCGCCATGGCGGTGGTGGCGGCGGCTGCAGTGGAGGAGATGGTGGAGACGATGGTGGCGCTGCTCAGGGCGGCCGGAGGTCGGCGGAGGCCGGGAGAAGAGAGGGAGACAGCGAGCGAGAGAGAGGGATGAAAGGCCGAGTGAGCGGGAGAGAGGAGAGTTGAGGGAGGAGAGAGAGGGCCGGGGGGGTGAGTGTGGTCGGGAGAGAGATGAGAGAGAGAGGAAGGAATTGGGGGTGGGGGTCGGCTGATCCAGCAAGTGAGAGGGGAGAGAGAGAAAGAGTAAAGAGATAGGTGAGGGGGTTAGTTAGGGGGAGGAGAGAGAGATGATGTGAGGGAGTGAAATGACAAGAGAGAGGGAGAGTAGATATTTTGGAGGGTAGACTAGGATCATGAAATTAATTAATAACAAATAATTAATTAGGGCAAAATCACCTCCAATAAAATAATAAAAATTTCAAATACACCCCAAAAATTAAAATCCTCCAAAATACGAAATACAGTCGAAATACAGTCATATACCTATTTCTAAAATAGGGATATGACATCCTACCCACCTTACAAAAATTTCGTCCTCGAAATTTCGAAATCATGTATAAGATTTTCAAAACTAGTACATATAGGTACCATGAAAACTCTACCCACCATACAGAAATCAAGTAATACAATAAGAAACGAACAAAATCTCAATATGAAAACATCAAAGAGAAAATGTCTAGCTACACAAATCAACTCATGAAGTAAATCCAAAACACCAAATAGGGCCTCGAAAATCAAAGCCCCATAAATCAAAACAAGTACGAAATATCGAAAACAATATCAAAAACCTGAAATCCCCACTGCATGAAAATCAACAAAATCATAAAATAAAGGATACATGTCTCAAACCGGCGACCGAAGTTCCTAAAATCCGAAAATGTGTCATGATCTTTCCTTGCCACGCCATCCGGAATGGCTGCAAAAGATGCATCAGGACACTATAATCGAGCGGCTGCAACTTTCGTTACCACGCCGTCAAGGTATACTAGGGTCACCCGGTACTCATGACAAATACCGAAAACGAATCAAATCCATAACCCAAACATCCGAATCACTAAAATCACAAAATCTCCAACAAATCAAGTCCTAGAAAACCATCAAAATCTAAAATCCAGGTGAATCGTAACACACATCCAAAAATATTTTCAATAATAACCACAAGATAGCTTTTCTAGGAAAATACTCCATATCCGTAGAAAAATACTCCAAATCAAGAATCCTTATCAAAATATAATGTATAGCAAGTATATCTATAAATAAAATAATATCTGAAATAGATAGTCATGAGTCCGAAAATATCCCGAATCAAAGGAGCTGAATTCATACAAGAACATCCACTGGATACTCAACAAATGTTAAAATATCCAATCTCAGAGTCCAGATGGGATCTTCATTCCGCAGCAATCCAGCCAACGCTCAAAGAGGGCAATAATGATACTAAGTCAACACGAAGTCAACGCACGAAAGGGATAACAAGAAATCAACCAGGGTGAAACACCGGTCGTGAGTACAGAACCCAAGACAGATAATCAAGTAACCCAATGATAGAGATAAGATGACATCTCATCGGATAAAACGATCGACATGACCAACTATAGGATCACATCTATCAAACAAGGATCAGAGGTAGATAACAACAAATGAGACAGGGCAAAGCAAAATAGGTCCAGGTAGAGACGAGGACCAATTCACAAGTTCAAGGGAGCGAAGGGCAAGTGTAGCAAGTTAGAATCCCAAGAAATAGTGGACTGAGATCAACAATCATGTGATACCCAATAATATCTCAAAACGAGACCTGCATGGGCCACTACTAAAACCTTGTCACGCCCCAGTACCAAAATACTGGGACGGACTAGGCCAGCTACTCCGTATGAGGTATAAAACGTCATACGGCGATCGTGGTTGTCAATCTTGCTGGGTATCCTAGCATGCAAGCAATCTATGGCCTAAATCTGATCTCATATCCACAGGCAATAATCAATAAAATAACTACAAGAGAGATAATCATATGGAAAGCAGGAAATACTCATATGATAATCAGAGAGTCTACAATAAGAAATAATGTAGATAAGAATACCTTCCCACTCAGTTCCCTCATGGTCAGGAACTGAAGCACGTCCTCCAAGTCAAGTCTGGAAGATCCACAGGGTCGGTCACAGGCAATCTGGGAACAATCCAGGATTGGTCAGGCCAACCGTAGCAAGTACCAGAAAGAAAGGCTCAAGAACGGGCGAAGAAAACCAGCAGGATATAATATATGACAGAAATAACATGTAAAAACAGTAAATAAGGTAAGGGATCGTGCGGTACCAACGCACGATAACAATCCAACAACTAAAAGTATTCTGGTCGTAACCTCGGTCGATAGCCTATCGTAGCACAACAACCAACCCAACAATCAAACAAGAACATGGGTTGGATCATGCACCACGATAGTCCATGTTCCTCAGTTATTCCCAAAAGTAACTCAACAATCATCACAATCATCCTAACATACACTAATACCTGCATCGCTAACTGGAGATCGTAGTCTGTCATCGGGACAGTAATCCACCCCTACATCAAACAAAAACAAGAGAATGAAATACTGAGCCGAGACAGCGTTACGCACCAGCCAGCTTAGCAAACAGCAAGCCATACAATTTTAGGTGAATAAGCGGCCACTCAAATGCCTACGGCTGTCTATGTGGAGGTTGGGTTACCCCAACAATGCAATATAGGAATCCTCAGATCGTGCCATATCCCGCAAGGGCTAGCGAGGCCAAATAACGCATAGCAGGTAGGTATGCACCAGTCCCTCGGAAGGCCACCGAGCTAAGCAGGAGTACATATAGTAGTCGGATACTGCCATATCCGTGGCGGCCAACCCCGACGTGCCAGGACGAGCCTGTGGCGGCCGGTAATGCACGATCTCGGGATTCCGTTCTCTCCCAATGCTTCTACCATTTTTAGTTGCCTAGATTAACCCTACATTTATTCGAAATCACATGCCGTGGTCACATGCTCATCCTCCTAGATGTCGTACCTCAGTACGAGAACGCTAAGTAAGAATCAACCTCGGCACCTATAGTCCCAGTTGTGATCCATCCTTAGTGTTATGCAACAAGCAAGCAAGCAATCCTAACCACGCTAAGACTATAGGCCAACTACCAGATACCCGTGCAGGTAATCATATAATATAGCCAGAATATCAAGATGGCATCGCAATGCCATATAATCATGGAAGTAGCACCTTAAAGTGCCAATAGACAAAGGGCACCGCAGTGCAAGGTCAGGGCCAGTACCTCACAGGGTAAGCTGGACTTATAGCACGGATACAGGTAGTCAGGTCTGGGACAAGGACAACTCTGTCAGTCACAAGAAGTCATCTGCCCACATCGTGGCATGGATATCAGGTCAAGTACAAGATCAGAACCTCTACTATAATGACAACTCAAGTATATATGGGAGCCTAGAGCTCCAATCATCCCGTCGGTCTATCCACCTGATCAATCTAGCAAGAGTCTTCCATCCATGATGGGGTGAATATCACGTCAATAAAGACAACCACCAAATACCAAGCTCATCCCCCTAACAATGCTAGGCCCTCAGACTCACAAGAATCCTCCTAGACAATGACCACAAGCCACTAGAAAACAAGCCCCTCAACTACCAAGACACAGCAATCAACTAGGTTCTCTAACTACCGAAATACACAAAGGTACCGGATTGGGCGTTTGGGAAGTCGAGTAAAAATTATATAATAATACCCTCGATATCCTCCTCGTTCTGCAAGACACTCGTACCAGTATCAAAATCCAAAAGTCCTCAAAGACATATCTGATCAAATTAGACATCACCAAAGGACTAGCAACACTATCTAAGAATCCACTTAGTCTACCATAATCATTATCTCAAAATCATATCTCCTCATAGTCAATCCTCGGATAAGATCATAATCCCAACACGGGTCAACACTAATCAACGCCGTCGGAAGATGGCAAGGATTGTGTGAACCACTCTGGATCAGATCCACAACCCTTAAACCAAATAAGGACCAGGGTTGCAGACCCTCACCCGAGTAGAACCACTCTCCTTATACAATCCGGCGGACAGGACAGACAATGAGATAACAAACTAAACTAGAACACCATCTAAAGGAAGAATCACGAGTCAAGAGTCCAATGGGTGATATCGTCGAAAAGGCAAGGATTGCATGAACCACTCTGGATCAGATCCACAACCCTTAAACCAAACAAGGACCAGGGTTGCAGACCCTCACCCGAGTAGAACCGCTCTCCTTACACAATCCGGCGGACAGGACAGATCAAGACGCTAGGCGACTAATCTAGTCGGGAGTCTACCTAGCAGACAATGAGATCAGGGATACTATACCAAGAAGAACATGCATGAGTTCAGTCCCGCAAACCAAAGGAATGGCACTGCCCTATCCTTCGAACCAAATTTCCAACCGGGAATTCTGGAAAAATCCGGCAGAGTCTCCTTTGTATTCTGGACGGGAGCACCCTACGAATTGGGGCTAAAGTCCACTCGGCGCAACCCGCCGCGGAATCGCAGAATCGCAGACGGAGAACACGAAATCTCAGCTACCAGCAGCACTACGATGCGTACTGGAAATAAGTCGATAGCCGAGAACACTAAGTCTCGGCCTCCAGTAGCACTACGATGCGTACTGGAAACCTCTCGAACCCGAGACCACTAAGTCCCGGTCTCCAGCAGCGCTACAATGCGTACTGGGCGCCAAGCCAACATGCATACTAATAAGATAACCGCCTCGCAGGGCGCACCACAACACATGTCCATAAATTCCTAACCCAAGCACAAACACCGCCACAAGAGTAGTTCGCCAAGCCGTACCCGACCGTGAGTCAGACACGGGGCATATGGGGACAATCCATACGTGTGAGTCATGCTCGTGTCCTCGGAGGTGTGGATGACCCGTCCGAGTTGTCCGATACGGTCGTAAACCGGTATCGAACCAAGCTATCCTAAGTTATCATTATGGCAGTTCTACTACTAGGCTACACTAATCATGATTATACAATTTACAAGTACAAATTAATTAAATGTAATAAAATCCAGGAGAGAGGGCAAGAGCCGTCGATGAGCAAGGGATACTTGCCTAGAGGGCTCGGCTAGGTAAGCAAGTCTTCGGCGATCTGGATCCAAGCTAGCACGTCCATCGAGGTCCTCAGAACACATAATAAACAATCATTAGAATTAAATAATAAAATAATAGAATAATCACAAGAGATGGCAGAAGGCTATACCGTGCGGGTCCCGCAGGCAGCGCAGGGATCTGGCACGGAAACTGAGGCACGCAGACCGATACGGGCACGCAACCCGAGACGCACACGTATATCGAGACGTGCACGAGAATCGAGATGACTCGAATATTGAGACGAACAAGAAACAGAAACGTGCACGTAAATCAAGACATGCACGTAGATCGAGATGACACAGAGACCAATGTAGCACGCCAATCGGAGCGAGCACGCAAACCGAGGCAACACAAGATACAATATTACGCACAAATCGATACGGCACACAAATCGGTGCAAGTACGTAAATCGAGGCGGCACGGGTCACAAGTTAGGTACAAAGGCCGAGATACGAGGATCGAGGCAAAACACAAACCGAGGTGGCGCGATGCCCGAGACAGCGCGGGGCTCGAGGCATCCCGCTGCCTAAGGCAACACGCGAATCGAGGTGACACAAGAACCGAGACAGCACGTACACCAAGGTGTACGCATATCGAGACGGCACATAACCCGAGCAGCGCGGGGCCCAAAGCGTCCCGCTGCTCGATGCGTGCACGGAACTCGAAGGCTCGCTTCCCGAGACGTACGGGAAACGAGGGAACATGCAAGTCAAGCGTGCGCACGGCCCGAGGAGAGCGCGACTCCCAAGGCTGCACACTGCTCGAGCAGCACGGGGCCCAAGGGCGACCTGCCACTCGAGGCTGGCGCGGCGCTCGCGGCGGGGCACGGCGGCTCGCCGGACAGAAGGAAAGAGGGAGAGAAGGAGCAGATCCATGGAGGGGAAGTGCCGCCGGGGTCGGCCAGGCTCCGGCGGAGGGGAGGAGATAGAGAGGGGAGGCCGGAGGAGCTTACCGGGGTAGGTCGGCTCTCCGGCGGAGGAGACAGCGGCCACGAAGGATATGGCGGCGCTGGCGGTGGCGGCCGCAGCGGAGGCCGGAGGGGGCGACGATGATGGTGGTGGCACGGGTGGCTGAAGACGGGGGCGACCACGGCGAGGGAAGCGACGACGACGATGGGGGCGGTCGCCATGGCGGTGGTGGCGGCGGCTGCAGTGGAGAAGATGGTGGAGACGATGGTGGCGCTGCTCAGGGCAGCCGGAGGTCGGCGGAGGCCGGGAGAAGAGAGGGAGACAGCGAGCGAGAGAGAGGGACGAGAGGCCGAGTGAGCGGGAGAGAGGAGAGTTGAGGGAGGAGAGAGAGGGCCGGGGGGGTGAGTGTGGTCAGAAGAGAGATGAGAGAGAGAGGAAGGAATTGGGGGTGGGGGTCGGCTGATCCAGCAAGTGAGAGGGAAGAGAGAGGAAGAGTAAAGAGAGAGGTGAGGGGGTTAGGTAGGGGGAGGAGAGAGAGATGATGTGAGGGAGTGAAATGACAAGAGAGAGGAGGAGTAGATATTTTGGAGGGTAGACTAGGATCATGAAATTAATTAATAACAAATAATTAATGAGGGCAAAATCACCTCCAATAAAATAATAAAAATTTCAAATACACCCCAAAAATTAAAATCCTCCAAAATACGAAATACAGTCGAAATACAGTCATATACCTATTTCTAAAATAGGGATATGACAAAAACTGAACTGGAATATAAGATACGACAATAAATGTAAAATGTGATTTGAATTATTAGAGCGATATGTGATCGGCTAGGGAGTCAAGATAGGGTTATCCACTTGGCCCGACAATCACAGGAAAATCTCTAGAAAGGGTCATGCCGGCCAACCTGGATAACCCGACAAGAGGTATCTGCTACACCCTACGTGAGGTGAGGGTGGCGCTAGTATCGCAAGATTGTACAAGATGGGCTTGATCACATAACCTCTAATAATTCCCCCATCCCTGAATAGTATACGGATCCGGACATAACACGTCATGGCACGGGATTTCCTAAGAAGGTAGCTACTCCTTCTCAGGAATCGGTGTCAATACAAGTACAAGAACAAGATCGAGCAAGTACCAGTATCCCAAGAAAATCCAAGAATGACATCTCATGACAGGAATCTGGTATATACTAGTCCGTGAACTATCGTGACTAAGAATCAAGTAAGTCACTACGACTGAATCGGATATAGTAGATATCAAGACAATGAAAACTATCAGTGAATGTACTCGCCTGTGGTCCTGAGCTGATAAGGTGAACAGACGTTCAGAGTAATCACAGACCTAAAGATGAGATACTACAAGTCAAAACATGGTTTAATAATGAAAGAAGAGCTAATCTAATCATGATATGCAAGTCTAAGTCAAAACTAGGTCAAACTAAGTTACACCAAGCTAAACTAGGTCACACTAGGACAACCAAGGTCAAACAAGGTCACAGGAAGTCAATCCAAGTCAAACTAGGTTAATTTGGGTCAAGGTTGACTTACAGTTGACTTTTGGTCAAAAAGTCAACTCTGGTCAACTCTGGTCAACACTGAGTCAACCCTAGGTCAAACAAGTCAAATGTTGACTAACAGTTGATTTTCAGTCAACTGGTCAACTCTGGTTTGGTTTTGGTCAATTCTAAGTCAAGTGTTGACTTGAAGTTGACTTTTGGTCAAAAAGTCCACTCTTGGTTAACGGAGGTCAAGACTAGCCTAAACTACCCTCATATAGTCATTACCTACCAAGACAACTTATTTCTAATCCCATCTTAGAAGTTAAACTCAAAATCTCATCAATACCCTATTTTCTACATTTACCCTTCTCATTCTCCTTCTCATTCTCCTCCTTATTCTCCTCTCTATTCTCCTTCTCATTCTCCTCCTTATTCTCCTCTCTATTCTCCTCCTTCTCATTCTCCTCCTCATGCTACTGCTGCTCCTGCTAGTGCTATTGCTGCTCCTGTGGCATATTCTCCTTCTCATTCTCCTCCTTCTCATTCTCTTCTCTATTCTCCTCCTTATTCTCCTCTCTATTCTCCTTCTCATGCTACTCCTCATTCTCCGTCCCATTCTCCGTCCTATTCTCCTCCTCATTCTCTGTCCCATTCTCCGTCCCATTCTCCTCCTCATTCTCCTTCCCATTCTCCTTTCCATTCTCCTTCCTATTCTCCTTCCCATTCTCCTTCCCATTCTCCTTCCTATTCTCCTCCTTCTCATTCTCCTCTCTATTCTCCTCCTCATTCTCCTCCTCATTCTCCGTCCCATTCTCCGTTCCATTCTCCGTCCCATTCTCCTCCTCATTCTTCGTCCCATTCTCCGTCCCATTCTCCTCTCTATTCTCCTCCTTCTCATTCTCCCACATACATATCTACATACACACACATATCTATATACAGACATACACACACATATATATAAATACACACTCTCAACACCACTACCACTATTCTCATGACACCATGTAAATATATATATAACAAATATGATACATTGAAAATACCTTCTCTAAACAAATATAAAATCTGGAATTTAAATATCTAATAATTAATCACACAATATATATATTAAAAACAAGAGTCCAATAGAAATTTTCTACTAGGACACAAATCTACACATAGGACACTCCTAAAAGTCTCCAAAAGGACACGAAACGGACACAAATGGAGACACAACCATGGGGGTTATTCCTATGGGTCAAAAATAATCCTATAAGCATGTTGGGATGATTTAGAAGAGAGATTATACCTTCCGGGAGAGAGATCCAAATAAAAAAGCTTCCCGACTCGACACCGACACGTAGAGATTCCAAAAGGACACGAACGAGCTCCGAATCCTCCCAAACTTGGCTAGCTCCTTCCTTTCATGGAGTAGAAGAGAAAAGAAGAATATTTGGTGGAAGAAATGGTGGATTTGGAGATGAAATCAATGGAGTGGCTCTCTAAATTTTGGGGAAGAACAAGAGAGAGAAAGTTGTAGATAGAAATGAAATAGAGAGAGAGAGAGAGGTTGCTTTGGAGTGAAGCAAAGGAGAGCGGGTGCTCCATACATAGCCGGCCACATCCTAGAGGGTTGGGGCATTTGGCAATTTACCAAAATGCCCTCCAAGTCAAAGAAATGAGTGGTTTGAGTTGGGGTCAAAATGGTAACTTGAAAACTCCTAATTTCAAGTTCTAAATCTAATTCTAATCCCTAATCCCACTAAAATCAAATGGGATTAGTCAAATATAAATATCTGGGTTTGGTCATGACAAGTTGGTCGGTTCCAGTTGGGTTCCGATCAGAGTCTAAGCTACCCCGGGTTCCCGATACAAGTCGGAATGAGCTGAAATTCGAACCCGACCCTAATAACCCCAAAACAATATCATAAATAATAAAATAACTTTCAAAAATATTTAAAAGTACAAAATAACAAAAATACCCCTGTTCCTGAAAACTGGGGTTGACAAATCTATCCACCTTAAAAAAAATTTGTCCTCGAAATTAAAACAAAGCAATCACAGAAAAACACACGCAGAAAACAATCCCTCTCGAATACTTCCAAAAAAAAAATTTGTAAAATAAAAATCTCTTAAGACACAACAACACTTACAAATAAAAACTGTTACGTGTCCGACACGGACACGAAACCATCACAAAATCTCACCTATCAAAAGCCAAATCAACAATCACCAATACAAAATATCAAAATAAATCAAAGAGGTCCAATGACCAAAATATCCTTGGGCCAGAAATGATACTGAAAACATCATAATCAGATGGTTAGGCTCTAGGTCAAACAGTCTCTAAGGTTTCACTAGCAAATCATTAAAATCACAAATCATGGCTTAAAATTTAAAATGATTTAAAATCTCAAAAATCAAAACATGAATTAAATGACTAAAATTATAAAATTTAAAATTACTCTTAAATTGAAACTGGGTGCTATAAGTCTATCCACCTTAAAAAAAAATCATCCTCAAAATTTTAAAACAAGTAAACACAAAAATCATGCAATCGATAATCGTATGCGTCTGTCCAATCATCATGATACTCAGAATCTCCGTCATGCCAGTGAGCAAGGCTACGATAATCACAGAGTCCTTGACTAAGGTACATACCTCTAAAATTATGGTATTTAAAATTTTCGCATTGCCGCTAGCTTGGCAACGAAAACCTTAAATTCCCACACCCGAAAAATACGTCCATAGTCTGACTATATGTCCTCACTCTGCCTGCTAGCATGACCCTAGAGGATTCTAAAATCTCATAATCGAGGCGACCTAGCCCATACGACTTATCTCAGAAGAATATCACATCACAAGGACAAACTTTCATTAAACAATCAAGGAACAGATGGAATCGAATTTTAAACAGTTTATAATTAAGGAAGCAAATACGGAAATGAGATCAAAAGATTGGAACCTGCACTCTGCTCTGCTACTGCCTGACTGCGAGTAATCGCCATCATGAGGACGAATTGAACCCAAGAGATCAATATGGCACAAGATAAGATATTATCAAAGGAGGACAATTGAATTCAAATGCAAGAAGAGTTGTCATGGTAATCAAAAGATCAGAATTTTCCTAAAATGTGATTGAGTAACTTCTATCATACCCTAGATCCTATGTCCTAATCGCAGGCTCGTAATTAGCACTCTAAGTCGAGCACCATTACGAGATCGTAATAATTGCGACACTGACCTGCATAGGCCGCCACAAAAACGTGTCACGACCCGCACCCTGATTAGGGGCACGAGAAGTGGGTACGTCCAGCCTACGTCGCAGCATCGGCGGTAGAACGTTGTCTAGGTCATCTAGAAATACTACAACTAAACAGATAAAGGTACCTGTACAGTATATACACTCTGAATGGAGGTGACATAGCAATACAGTCTCAATCACAAATATAAAACTAAGGTAGATAGCATGAAAAGGAAATATGATAGATGAAGCAGAAAATAAGTTCGAGATCCACACAAGTCCAAAACTAAATATAACATCACAGAATAATATATAATACTACATTCTAAAATCCAAAGCTGGATCGCAGTCGAGTCAAGCCTAACAAGTGCTAACTACTCAGGGAGTATAAAATCTAGTGGCCAATCTATCAGGCCACTGCCCTGGCCTGAGTCTCCATCTGTCTCAGAAACATCTGTAAAATTTCATAACGGTATCATGTCAGAAAAATGAGCAAGTACAAACACCAACAGCAGTTCCATGTGAATTGACAAATACTATAAGAGACAGTATAATAAAATACAAGACAAAGATATAGGCGACTTGGGAACCATTCGAAAGCCGAGTTACAACCCTTAAACCAAACAAGGACCGGGGTTGTAACCCTTCTCCCGAGCAGAACTTAATCTCCAATCAAGGTACAATATAAAGGTAGGTAGAGCATGTGAGTAAATGAAATCATAGCATGGTGAAAAGTACAGAAAGTAAAACTGAACTGAAATATAAGATACGATAATAAATGTAAAATGTGATTTGAATTATTAGAGCGATATGTGATCGGCTAGGGAGTCAAGATAGGGTTATCCACTTGGCCCGACAATCACAGGAAAATCTCTAGAAAGGGTCATGCCGGCCAACCTGGATAACCCGGCAAGAGGTATCTGCTACACCCTACGTGAGGTGAGGGTGGCGCTAGTATCGCAAGATTGTACAAGATGGGCTTGATCACATAACCTCTAATAATTCTCCCATCCCCGAATAGTATACGGATTCGGACATAACACGTCATGGCACGGGATTCCCTAAGAAGGTAGCTACTCCTTCTCAGGAATCGGTGTCAATACAAGTACAAGAACAAGATCGAGCAAGTACCAGTATCCCAAGAAAATCCAAGAATGACATCTCATGATAGAAATTCGGTATATACTAGTCCGTGAACTATCATGACTAAGAATCAAGTAAGACACTACGACTAAATCGGATATAGTAGATATCAAGACAATGAAAACTATCAGTGAATGTACTCGCCTGTGGTCCTGAGCTGATAAGGTGAACAGACGCTCAGAGTAATCACAGACCTAAAGATGAGATACTACAAGTCAAAACATGGTTTAATAATGAAAGAAGAGCTAATCTAATCATGATATGCAAGTCTAAGTCAAAACTAGGTCAAACTAAGTTACACCAAGCTAAACTAGGTCACACTAGGACAACCAAGGTCAAACAAGGTCACAGGAAGTCAATCCAAGTCAAACTAGGTCAATTTGGGTCAAGGTTGACTTACAGTTGACTTTTGGTCAAAAAGTCAACTCTGGTCAACACTGAGTCAACCCTAGGTCAAACAAGTCAAATGTTGACTAACAGTTGATTTTCAGTCAACTGGTCAACTCTGGTTTGGTTTTGGTCAATTCTAAGTCAAGTGTTGACTTGAAGTTGACTTTTGGTCAAAAAGTCTACTCTTGGTCAACGGAGGTCAAGACTAGCCTAAACTACCCTCATATAGTCATTACCTACCAAGACAACTTATTTCTAATCCCATCGTAGAAGTTAAACTCAAAATCTCATCAATACCCTATTTCCTACATTTACCCTTCTCATTCTCCTTCTCATTCTCCTCCTTATTCTCCTCTCTATTCTCCTTCTCATTCTCCTCCTTATTCTCCTCTCTATTCTCCTCCTTCTCATTCTTCTCCTCATGCTACTGCTGCTCCTGCTAGTGCTATTGCTGCTCCTGTGGCATATTCTCCTTCTCATTCTCCTCCTTCTCATTCTCCTCTCTATTCTCCTCCTTATTCTCCTCTCTATTCTCCTTCTCATGCTACTCCTCATTCTCCGTCCCATTCTCCGTCCCATTCTCCTCCTCATTATCCATCCCATTCTCCGTCCCATTCTCCTCCTCATTCTCCTTCCCATTCTCCTTTCCATTCTCCTTCCTATTCTCCTTCCCATTCTCCTTCCTATTCTCCTCCTTCTCATTCTCCTCTCTATTCTCCTCCTCATTCTCCGTCCCATTCTCCGTCCCATTCTCCTCCTCATTCTCCGTCCCATTCTCCGTCCCATTCTCCTCCTCATTCTCCTCTCTATTCTTCTCCTTCTCATTCTCCCACATACATATCTACATACACACACACATATCTATATACAGACATACACACACATATATATAAATACACACTCTCAACACCACTACCACTATTCTCATGACACCATATAAATATATATATAACAAATATGATACAATATGATACATTGAAAATACCTTCTCTAAACAAATATAAAATCTGGAATTTAAATATCTAATAATTAATCACACAATATATATATTAAAAACAAGAGTCCAATAGGAATTTTCTACTAGGACACAAACCTACACATAGGACACTCCTAAAAGTCTCCAAAATGACACGAAACGGACACAAATGGAGACACAACCATGGGGGTTATTCCTATGGGTCAAAAATAATCCTATAAGCATATTGGGATGATTTAGAAGAGAGATTATACCTTCCGGAAGAGAGATCCAAATGAAAAAGCTTTCCGACTCGACACCGACACGTAGAGATTCCAAAAGGACACGAACGAGCTCCGAATCCTCCCAAACTTGGCTAGCTCCTTCCTTTCATGGAGTAGAAGAGAAAAGAAGAATATTTGGTGGAAGAAATGGTGGATTTGGAAATGAAATCAATGGAGTGGCTCTCTAAATTTTGGGGAAGAACAAGAGAGAGAAAGTTGTAGATAGAAATGAAATAGAGAGAGAGAGAGGTTGCTTTGGAGTGAAGCAAAGGAGAGGGGGTGCTCCATACATAGCCGGCCACATCCTAGAGGGTTGGGGCATTTGGCAATTTACCAAAATGCCCTCCAAGTCAAAGAAATGAGTGGTTTGAGTTGGGGTCAAAATGGTAACTTGAAAACTCCTAATTTCAAGTTCTAAATCTAATTCTAATCCCTAATCCCACTAAAATCAAATGGGATTAGTCAAATATAAATATCTGGGTTTGGTCATGACAAGTTGGTCGGTTCCAGTTGGATCCCGATCAGAGTCTAAGCTACCCCGGGTTCAAGTCGGGATGAGCTGAAATTCGAACCCGACCCTAATAACCCCAAAATAATATCATAAATAATAAAATAACTTTCAAAAATATTTAAAAGTACAAAATAACAAAAATACCCCTGTTCCTGAAAATTGGGGTTGACAATCTTGGCGTGGCTCCAAAGGCCAGCGGGGCTGCTCTCGGTGCTGGCGTCAGATCCGGCGTGGTCGGATCTGGGAGGTGTTCGAGGTCGCGGCCGCGTGGGTTTTTCGGCGGGCGGACGGCGTCGACTTCGGTGGAGACGGTGCGGTCAGACGACGAAGGCGGAGGGGCTGCTCTCGTTGGTGGATGGACGGAGTCCCGTACGCGCGGCATGGCGGCGCGGAACCGCGACGGACGGTTGAGCGTGCTGGAGGTGGCACGGAGAGCTCGGTCAGGTTAGGGTTTCCCACCCTTCTCTTATTTCCCAATTGCGTGGTGTTGGCGACGAGTTGACGGAGATGGTGGTGGTGGTTGTTAATGGCGATGGTGGTTGTGTGATGGCAGGACGTGGCCTGAGGTACGGCGGTGGTGCCGGTGGGAACGATGGTGGTGGTGAAGATGATGACGGCGACGGCAGGATTCGGGGAGGTGCTGCTTGTGGGTTATACTAGGGATAGGATTCGATTGTGTCGGGAGATGTCCGACACGCAGGATTGATGTACTTGTATAATATGGAATAAGAACGGTGGACACGAACATGATACACATTTGTGGATGGTAGAATTTGCTGGAGGAGTACCTCTCCTTTTAAAGGAGGTGGGAATTCCCAGTTGGATAGGGATTGGGAGAATTTTAAATTCTTCCTAGATAATATCGTATTATATTTAAATTCGATTTAAACTAACTCAATCCAAATCAAATCAAATCTAAATAAATTATATACTTTATTAAAAATATTTTAAATGAAGTGAATAAAATCTTTTGTAATTTAAATTACCATATTTAATCAAATATTAGAATTAACAAAATCTCAAATATCATTTTCGTAATTAAATAAATATATAAATAATTAATTTCAAAAATCACAATAAATACTTAAATATGAAATCATTAAATAGCTCTTATAAATAGCAAAATATTTTAAATATCAACTTTCAAATTTTTGTAAATTATTTGGAATACTTTTCATATAAACTACAATTTTTCAAATCACCACTTATTTTTAAACGGCGAACAAAATAACCTTTTTAGAAATTAAAAATATTTATCACATTATTTGAACATGTACCTTTCCTATAAAAATAAAATTTATAATAATAAAAAAAATTGTCTAACATATGTACCTCGACACATATTCACACTCGTCGAGAAATTACGAAACGTAAATCTCACATGTTACGCAAAAATGCGATCTCGTATGCAACGTGTAAATACGAAGTATAAAAATATTTAAAAAAATCGTAGTAGAAATTTAGGGGGTTTACAGAATGGGAGTCAGATCCCATGACATTCTTCTGGGATAACTGGCAAAAGCATATTGGAATAATGTCATAAACCTTGATATTTCTGTAAGGTATACGACTTTATCCTCCTTTGTTTAAATTCTCTGCTCTTTTCTTGTCTTGGGCTGAAAGGTCTTCTTGATGGCATCCCCGAATAGAAAGGCCGATTTTTTGTGGACCACAGTATCCAGACTTTCCAGAGGTTTCCCGTTCATTAAGCTCAGCAGGGTTTGATTTCTTCGGGCACTGAGGAGGGTTCTTCGTGCTTCAGGACCGTCATACTGAGGAAATGTGACATGAGACAAATTCTTCATGTACTCCTGGACATTGAATGCTGAAGCAAATCTTTTAGCATTAGGATTTTCCCTAAGATCAACTGCAAAATACATGAACAAAAAAAATTAGAAGCAACAAGAGTGTATAACTTTATAAGAAGCAAAATAAACAATTAAGTTGTACAAATTATTGAGTTGCACAAACACTCTAGGTTGCGCCAACAATTAAGTTACGCAACATTCTGAGGTGCACGATATTCTGAGTTGCACCACATAATGAGTTGCGCGAAAATTAAGTTGCACAACATTCTGAGTTGCGCGACAACCTGAGTTATGCCACATACTGTGTTGCGCGAAATTTAAGTTGCACAACATCTCAGGTTGTGCCACATACTGAATTGTGCCTCAACTTAGTTATGCAATATTTTTGATTGTGCAAAAAACTAAGTTGCGCAACAGCATATGCAATACGGTTCGTAACAACGAACAATGTTTAAAAAAGTAGCCACACCCTAAGAAGGGGTGGCGCAAAGTTTGTGATGCACCACACTCTAAAAAGAGGGGCGCAAGTCAGTCAGAGATGAAATCATCGTCCATAGGTCGAAATTGTTCGTCCTTAATCACCTTCCATTGCTAGGTTGGCTGTCTCTCGTCGAGAAGAGGGTGGCGCATATTGAGGTGCACGAGTCGATGGAGCACGAGTCAAAAGGGCGGCGGCACCCTTTCCTTTGTCGGCAGCGGTCAGAATATTCTTTCAAAAAGATTAAAGTGAAAGTAATGAATTATGATCGGATTAACAGGGTTATTTATAGCCTAAGGATAGAATCTTAACAGTCGCCTTAAGTTGCGCATGAAAAACCGTAACAGACTGCGCGAGATAGGCGCAACATGACTCAGTCATTGTCATGATTCAAAGTATTTCAAAGTTTTATAAAATTTCAAAATTCGAAAACATTGAAGGGGGTCTTGTAGAGCCTAAAAATCAAGTTGTGCCATGTTTTTACTACTCATCAATCAAGTTGCGCCCCAGAAATCAAGTTGCGCCACTGTTTCAAAGCCCAAAAATCAAATTGCGCCATTTATTAGATTGTGCCTGATATCAGACTGTGCCCAAGTCACATTGTGCCCAAGTCTACGTAGCATCTGACATTAATTGCCATCATTGTCTGAGAGCACTGACAGCTGACAGCACAATAAACGAAGAAAATCTCTTCGAATCCCTCAAAACGTACCGTTCGAGAAGATTCAGTTGACAGCTGTCATGTATATCCTGCAAGTTGCGCCTAGGCGCAATCTGAATAAATTCTTTAGTTGTGCCTAGGCACAATCTAAATAAATTCTTCTCCTAACTGCCACGTGCCTATGCACTGAGTTGTGTCTAGACGCAACCCAATCAGGCGCAGTTTGACTTGTTTATTGAAGCTCGTGCAACCTAATAAAGTTGAGACAACTTACATTCTAAAAGCAGGATGACATGGCGCACGTGCCACTAATATCTCAAAACGTGTCACTACTCTGTACACGACCATGCGCATCTCAATCACATGATGCCACGCGTCTAAATACAGTTAGTACACGATTATGTAACTGAATGGAAGTTGGCACAACATAAGGGTGGCGTAACTCAAAGTGGCGCAGTTCAGCCTTGCGCACATCAAAATAACTGCTAAAACAGTTATTTTCAGAACTCTATAAATAGAGTTTCCAATCATTATCAAGGCATCACAGAGATCAAGTACACTTGTAAAATTGCTGTTGCATTCTCCAGAAGCTCTAGTCTTCAAGTTCACATAGTCCAAGGGATAAAGTGATCGTCTTCTGATCAGATTCCTACAGTTGTACTTTTCCATAATTTAATTATACTTTTGTACTCTCTTTTTTGTAAGTTTGTTATAAACTTTTTATTTTTGCAAACAAAATGGCGACTCTGCTGGGGACGACTTTCTCCTCCAAGCTTAGCATATCCTTCAGAGATCTTTGTTCTACTAAGTTGCTCGTCGATCGTCTAAAAAAGCAGGAGAACGATACTGCGGTAATACTGTGCAAGCTCGAGAAGGTATTTCCTCCTGGATTCTTCGACTCCATGGAGCATTTGCTAATTCATCTTTCCTACGAGGCACGTGTTGGTGGGCCCGTCGGTTATCGGTGGATGTACCCGTTTGAGCAGCATTTGAACCACCTAAAAAGGAAGGTGAAAAACAAGGCTCGGGTCGCGGGTTTCTATTTGTGAAGCCTATATTCTCGAGGAGATTACAAACTTCTGCTCGACGTATTTCAAACCTCATGTTGCTACGAATAGAACGAGGGCTCCGAAAAACGACGATGGATATCAAGAATTTAATGATGGAATACTAAAAGTATTCAATGTATCCGAAAAGCCTTCGGGGAAAATGAAGAAGAGATATTTGAATGGCGAAGAGCTAAGGCTGCTCTGTTGTATATATTAGTCAATTACGACGAGGATGAAGTCGAGAAGCTAGAGGGATAAGTAATTTAATGATAAGTTTACGTCATCTCAATGTAATAGTATAAGCTAATATTATTGTACTAATCGGCGGTTGCTTCGTTGTTTTTCAGCACATATAATGATGAGTTGAGGTCAGTTAGACCCTACCTAACAGACGAAGCATTAGAACAAGAAATGAGACGTCATTTTCGTTCTTGGTTGAGCGAATATGTAAGCAATTCGATAATTACTGGCCTCTTCTAATGCAACTGCGCAATAAATAACTTACTATCTCTTCTTTGGTATTCAGGTCGATCGTCTAATTTCACCAGAGATTGAATTAATTAGAACTCTTGCCAGAGACCAATTACTTTTGTTAAAATATGGCTAAGTTACTGTGTCAACGGCTTTAGGTTCAAATCGACAAATGGTCCGATCAAAGACAGCTTCCTGGATCTTGATTACAAGAAAACAGTTGTTTGTGTATCAAATCTTCGAACTACAAAGACGTCGATCCAGGAAATAATTTCTTTGGCATCTTACGAGAGATTGTGGAGTTGACATATAATTATGGCAGAGAACCGCAAAGATCGTGTTGTTCAAGTGTAAATGGTTCGATCCGATTGAAAATCAAGGTTGGAAATTGACAAGCATGGTCTTGTGGATATAAACTACAAGCGTAGATATCAAGGCTACGAACCATTTATCCTATCAACTCAGGCTTAGCTCATGTACTTCACAGCTTATCCGAGATGGGAGCAACGAAGTCTGACTGGTGGGCAGTATGCAAGACTAAAGCTAGAGATACTTTTGATGTTGACAAAAAGCTTATCAGGAGGACGAGCTACCTCTTGTAACCAATATTATTGATGTGGACTCCATGAAAGTTACGCATTACACGACTAATGTAAAAGATATAGAATTATCCGAAGAGGAAGGCAAAGCCGACAAAGGCAAGATGAAACTGAAGATAAGGAGAAGGAAAGAGGAAGATGAGGTCGAGGAAGATGAACAAGATGAATATTCTAAAGATGATTGAGAGAGATGTACTTACATTTTTTAGATGTTTATTTTAGAATGTACTATCTGGACTTACATGTTTCTTATAGAATGTACTATCTGAACTTAGATATTTCTTACAGAATATATTATCTGGACTTAGATGTTTTTTTTTAAAATGTATCAGCATATGTTGTCTTGGTTATTATCTTGTCTTTGTTGTACTTTCATATTTATAATGTACTATTATTTATTGTATCTCATCATATGTTGTTATCAGGTATGACAGGTCGTCGCGGATCGTTTCGCATGTCTCGACATGGGGCACGAGGTACTGGTACTGACAGAGGACAGGGTACTCCTTCGGTACTTTCTACTGGTACCGGCTCTGGATCCTCGTCGCCCAGTACTCCTGTGTATCGGACAGTACCTCCGCCTGCCCCGACGCTACGTGGCATATCTCCTGGGACGAGTATTCCAGACCTGAGACTGCTCCATCGTCTAGCATTCCTCCTGCTGATACGACGACGGACAGGTGAGCAGATGGAGGAGGCTGAGCTGACGATCGACCAGTATCAGGCAGATGATACATGCACACCTCCGGAGGAGATGAGGACGGAGATCTGGGCCGACGGTACAAAGTAAGTGTTTTCATTTATCATTTTTTCCTGTGTTTATCATAAATTAACTTTTCTCGTGTATAATACTGTAGGTCCTAAAAAGCAAGTTGCACACATCAAAAAAGTCATGAAGATCAAGAAATGAATCTTTCAAATGAACTGCACAGACATCAGTTTGCGCAGCAAACAGATTGTGCATACTAGATTGCGCACACTATCAAGCGCGCAGTCTGACGTGGCAAATCATCATCATTACCTGACACAAATCAAATCTTCTGACAGCTGACAGTGCAGAGAACGAGGCGACCGTTCGTTTAATCGTACAGCACGGCGCTCGAGGATAGCTGGCAGCGTAATCCATGTTGGCGTAATCCATCCCTGCGCAGTCCATTCCTGCGCAATCTAAAGCCAGCGCAATTCAAGTTGCGTCCTCTATCACATAACTGACAAAGTACATATGGCATTCATGCCATCAATTGCTCATTACGTGGCAACCGTCTACACACGATCATGTGCAATTCAATCAAATTTGCCATGTGTCCAAGACAGTTGGACCACGATCCAACAACTGCCTGCGCAATCTAATTGCTGCGCAATCCATCATGCACAGTCCAGAATAACTAAAAGTTAGTTATTTCTAGAACTCTATAAATAGATTTTCAAGTCTCCATTCAAGGAGATCAGATCAGATCATAGAGAGATCAGACTTTAAAGTTCAGAGAGTCCAGGAGTTCTTGCCCAAGTGCTGATGTATTCTTCCGAGGCTTTTGCCTTCAACTTCCGAGGCTTTTGCCTTCAATCCAGAGTCGTCTTCAACTTCAGAGGCTCCGTCTTCAGAGTTCACATCGTCCAAGGGATAAAGCAATCGTCATCTAGATTGGATTCCTACAGTTGTACTTTCCCAGAATTCAAATTATAATATTTTATAAAGTTTGTATCAATAAAGTTCTACACTTTTGTTTTTGCAAACAAAATGGCGACTCTGCTGGGGACGACTTTCTCCTCCGATGAGGATATGATAACTCAGTGTGACGCAGCGTCTATCGGAAAGACGCAGAAGACACTGGTTGTGAATCAACCAGACAGCCTACGAGGCTATGATCAACTGCAAGACCACTCCTCGCACTGCAACCACTTCTGCCACAGGCAAAGTGCGCCCAGTGTGGGTTCCAAAGTCTGCTGCACAATCCAAAGTCTCTGTCAGCAAGACTCCTGTGCAATCCAAGGTTTCTGTCATCAAGCCTGCTGCACAATCTGTCTCTGCTACTGCTGCACAATCTGCTGTTGCCAGTATACAGAAGATTTCATATGCTGCTTTAGCCAAATGCAAGACTCTTATGCCTCTGGCGCAATTGGCTGCCAATCTGTCTGCACAAACCAATATTCCAGCATCCAGAGTCCACCCTAAGCACTCTGTAGCAAGAACTCCTGATCGCAAACTACAATTTCTGTGGCCAAAATCAGTGCGCCATCCATTCATGCACAAACTGCTCCTGCGCAATCCAAGAATGACAGCCTTTTGGCTAAACTCTCTTCTTCTCATAAAAAGGGAAAAGGCTCTGCTCCTCTTCCCAAACACACTGTTGCTACGAAGCAATCCACTGGGGTAGTCCTTTGGCTATTCCTCTTCCTCTTCAAAACAAAGGAAAAAGCCCGTTGGTCTTTTCTCAAACTTCCTTGTCTCATGACTTGGAAGACAATAGAGGGAAACGCTCTTTAGCTAACCCTTCTTCACAAAACAAAGAAAAAGGCCCTTTGGTCTTTTCTCAATCTTCTTCAGTTTTTACTGTTGAAGATCAATCTGAACGTGCCTCGGCACCTGTCAGTACTAGAACTCTTTCAAACAAAGATTCTTCTTTCTTTTATGACAAGAAAACTTGTACTGACCGAAGAGGTATTCTGCCTACTCCGCTAGCAGAGTTCCAAGATCTTCCAACCCTCAAGATTTCCCGTTCCAGACAGGGAAACTGTTGGTGTCTCAGACAGAAGCCCCTGGGGGTGAGTTTGCTGATTTAAGAACATATCTCAATCGACCAGCTTCGGTAAAACATAAGCAACCAATGCCGAAGATCAAATATCAAAGACAAACTTCCAGGGCCAAAGATCCTGACACTTATGCCAATGAAGTGAGCACTTCCCTGTACACTCAAATGACTAAACATTTGAAGAATCGGAATCATGTTCCGAACATTATCAAAGAACAGATCCCTCAGAGTTTTCTTCGTCCTGCTGCTGTTCCCAATCTCCGAGAACATCTCAGACAAAGGAGGGATACTATCTCAACACCTTCAGTTCAATCATCTGATCATCATTGCAATCACAAAGTCATCATCCAATGTTGTTGTCAAACAACAAAAGATCTGTCTTTGATCGTCTGACTTTTGCAAACTCTGAAGTAGTTTCAGAGGAAGATGAAGTCTTGTATGCTTCTATCAACATGACTTCCCGAGACACTGGGGGTAGAAGGTGCTCTAAGCACGATAAACCTCGTAAACCAAGCCAACGGTATTTAGATTTACTTCAAGAATCTTCTGAAGGAGTGTTTCGACATACCCTCCCGAAGCCGAGACACAATCGGTCAAGGAAATCTTCTTTAAGGTCCTTCAAGTCATCTTCCTACTTTTCAGTCAGGAGACGACTCTTTCTCTGACTATGATGCATACAGCGAAAGCTTTGAACAGACAGTGTCTTCCACGTACCAAGAGAAGTGACAGCTTATGTTGTCACTGATGATCCAGATGCTTCAACTTCAGCAAATCAAGAACAAAGAATTGCTGCACTAGAAGATAAGCTAAAAACCATGGCTGAAATGGTTGCTAGTATGCATTCTATCATAGTGGTACAACATGCCATACCACCGACTGTACCTACTGCGAGTCCAGAGATCATAGCATCCTCGGTACCTGTCAATGCTGGGCTGGGGGTAGTGTCTCCTCAAATGCCTCATGTACAAGTACAAGTTCAAACTACACCCAGTCAGTCAGGGGCAGGGGGTAGTGCTTACAATGCTGTTCCTCCTCCTACCACTCTAACTCAACCTGCTCCTTCTTCGTCATCTGAAGATGCCAATGAAGCCGTCAAACTCTTGCGAACCCAGTTCGAAGCTTTCAAAGAGAAAGACAACTTACAAAGATTGGGGATCAAGCAGCCCTATCCAGTTGAATGGAAAGAAGTCCCGTTCCCGCCAAAGTACAAGATCCCAACGATCTCTTTGTTTGATGGCAGTACTTCTCCTAGTCAGTTCATTAATCATTTTGAGGTAATGACCGTTCAACTTCAGCCAAATAACGCTCTTCTTACCAGAGTGTTCGTCGGTTGTTTAGTCGGCGTAGCATATGACTGGTACAGAAGTTTGCCCGATGGTTGTATTACTTCCTTCTCAGGTCTCAAGCAAATTTTCCTGGAACTGTTCTATGAAGGATTCAACGACATGACTATGTCAGCTCTCAACAAAATTAAACAGAAACACAATGAAACTGCTGAGAGTTTCATCGAACGGTTCCCCTGTGAAGCCTTGAAGATGCCTCCCGGAACTCCAGCTGCTGTCACTATTGATACTTGTAAGGCAAATCTTTTGCCTATCATCAGTATGTGGACAGGATCTACCCAGTTCCAAGATTGGCCCTCATTCATTGTCAAGGCCAAAGCTGCGAAAGTGAGTGCTGAGAAGTTCAAGCAATTGGGGGTACAAATGTCTAACCCTGATCGAGATGAACACTAGACATCAGGTGGTGGTAACCGCCAGAACAACCGTAAAGCAAAAGAGACTTTGAATAATCTGAACAAGAATAAAGAATCTTTGGCTGTCAATGTGGCTCCACCTACATCCACTTCTACTCCTTCTGCACCTCTACCGAAGGAACCTCGTCCGAAAGTAGAATATACCTTCGACGAGAATGACACTGCAAGCATCTTTGATTGTTTACTCAAAAGAAACAAAATTCAGCTCCCCGACCCAAAGAAACCTGATGAAGTCGGTAAAACAGATCATCCTAAATACTGTGTCTACCACAGGTTCATTGGACACCCTACTCGAGCATGCTACGTGCTCAAGGGCAAAATTCAAGAGCTTGTCAATGCTGGTGTCGTTACTCTGCAGCAAGACAAGACTGAAAGAATACTGCGAATATGGTTTTAGTCCAGTTTGGTGACTTTCCTCCGCAGATGGTATAGCACGGTGTCATTCCTATTCCCAAAGCTACTCTTGAGATTGTGAATCTTCCTCCTTTACCAAATGAAGGTCTCGTCCCCTTATCTCTTGACAACGACGAAGTTATGTGGATCCATCCAGATCTTGTTTCCGAATTCGAAGTCTTCTCTTCTTCTAAGAAGAAAGACCGCTCCAAAAGCAAGACAAAGACTTGCAACATGGTGTCTTTTGACCCCATAGTTGACGAAGAAATTCTGCTAGGTACCAGATCAGGGAAGGCTTACTTGAAGGAGTATCCTGATACTCAAGAGAATCCTACCTCTTCTTCTGAACCTGTTCCAGCACAACCTGCTTCCACTGAAGAGATCCCTTCTACATCTTCACCAGTTGTAGTACCTATTCCTCCCAAGCCAATGACGGCTGACAAAGGCAAACAACAAGTCCGTTTTGACAAACCCATGAAGAAATCATCTCCTACAGGACTTGAAAAGCCGTACAACTTTGATATATTGGCTCAATTAGCCAATACACCGGCTAGGCTATCAATCTTCGAACTCTTGCGCCTTTCCAAAGAGACTCGAGAAACTTTAAGTGAAGCTCTAATGCAAGCTGAAACTTGCTTAACTCTTCTCAAAAAGCCAGAATCAGAACTAGTCTCTTGCCATCACTGTCATAGTGTCCTGGAGTTGATTCCAAAATCACTTTCACTCAGGATGATATGCTGCTGGAGGATAATAGACATGATCGTCCTCTCTACTATACAGGGTACGTCGATTCGATAAAAGTCGATCGTATCCTGATAGATCCAGGGTCTGCTCTCAGCATCATGCCAAAGACGATGCTGGACGCATTGAAGATACCAGTGCATAGTCTTTCAAACACAATCACCACTATCTTGGGATTCAACCAAGGAAGGAGTGAACCTTTGGGCAAGATCCTCTTAAAACTTCAAATAGGCAATCTTCGTACAAAGGTGACCTTCTATATCATTGATAATCATGTTGTTCTTACAACACTCTTCTGGGAAGACCCTTTCCCATGAACATAATGTTGTTCCATCAACTCTTCATCAATGCTTCAAATATGTCGATGACAAAGGAGAAGTTCACAAAGAAGTTGCAGACCTTTATCCTTTCAAGGGTGTCGAAGCATACTGCAATGACGCTCGTATGTATAAAAAAGAATTTGTGAAAGTGGTATTGGCCATGGATACTGAAGACCAAGAAGCAGTGCCCAAAGACACTCTTATTATACCTGTTAAAGGACGTGTTTCTCATCCTCAGTCTTCTAAACTACTGGCTATTCACTTGCCAGTCCAGAGGCAATCTACTGATAATGATCAGAATAAAATGGAGCTCACCTCTTCTGAGCCACTTGTTATCGACTTACGTCATAACAAGGACAAAAAGCAGCTCACTTTTTCTGAGCCATTGTTGTTGATTTAACTCATAACAAGGAAAAAAAGCTCACCTCTTCTGAGCCACTTGTTATTGACCTCCGTCGTAACAAGCCTCCTCCATGTTCTTCTTCTCCCCCTCTTGTAATCAATCTGACCAAGCCTGCTAAGGCTAAAAGTCCTGCTGTAAATACAGATGTACAAATTAATGAAAAAGCATCTACTTTCCAGTATACTGATGTTTTATCATACTAAATGCTATTTGGATATGTTAGATAGCTTCAAATCATTTACAATGGGAGTTGTACAATCTCTTCAAACAGAAGTTTCATGTGAACACCCAAAAGATTCATATCGTATTGTTCCTGCTCGCAAGAAAGGTGAACGTCCAATACTTTTTAGTAAAAGACCGGAACAAAAATTCAGCTATACGGATGATAGCAAAGTTAACGACACGGGGCATCTTCAACTCCGTCGTTACAGTCAACAATCAAAAGACATCGTCCGAAAATGGGTTACGACTTTAAAAGCGGCCTCAACTACGGTAAGGGCAGAAAGACTCCTCTCCGTACCGCTGTTCTACAAGGAAAGTCAGAGATGTATTACAGCAGGACCAAAAGAGGTCTCGGATATGCTTCTCCTCCGATGTTATCCACAGCAGGCTCTGACTCTGATAGTGAAGAGTGCTCTAACTCTTCTGATTCCAGGTCATGGGATTCTGACACCAGCATTGGTGAAGTCTATCGTGTGATCGTATCTTCCAATATGGTCTCTGCTGAACTTCCAGAAGGTTATGATGGAGACATTGAAGAAAGTTCTGAAACAGATCCTTGGGCTCAACAGATGGACAATCAGTGGGTACTCCGATTCGAACAAAGAGACCTCCTACCGAAGATCAATTAGTTCAAATTGATGTAGGAGAAAGTGGGTCACCTCGTCCAATATTTATTAGCAAGAATCTTCCAGAAGCAGATAAGCAAGAGTTGATTCTTCTTATTAAAGAATACATTGATGTCTTCGCCTGGAGTTATGAAGACATGCCAGGACTAGATCCCAAAATCGCTACTCACAAATTGAATATCCTGCCGAATGCAAAACCGGTCAAACAACAACAACGGCGATTCAAACCGGAAATGATGGACGCAATCGATGATGAAGTCAAGAAGCTCGTCGCTTGTGGCTTTATTCGAGAAGACAGCATCCCAATTGGGTAGCCAACGTTGTTCCAGTCCTAAAAAAACCGACAAAGTTTGAGTTTGCATCGACTTTCGGGATCTTAATGAAGCATGTTCAAAAGATAAATTTCCTCTCCCTATCACGGACGTCAATTGACAACACTTGTGGGTTCGAGCGAATATCTTTTATGGATGGATTCTCTGGATACAATCAGATCAAGATGAATCCCGAAGATGAAAAACACACATCTTTCCGTACTCCTCGGGAGTCTATTGCTACACAGTGATGCCATTTGGTCTCAAGAACGCTGGTGCAACTTACCAACGGGCTATGAGTACCATTTTCAGAGAACATCTTCGTAAAACAGTCGAATGTTATGTTGACGATATCGCTGTTAAAAGTCGTCTGAAAGAAGATCACATCCAAGATTTGAGAACAATCTTCAATCTCATGCGCCAACATCAGCTCAAGATGAATCCCACCAAGTCATTCTTGGGTGTCTCTAGTGGTAAGTTTTTCGACTTCGTCATTACCTCTAAGGGTATACACGTGGATCCCGAGAAGATCAAAGCCATTCAAGAGATGCGTCCTCCACGCAACCTAAAAGAGCTACGAGGATTTCAAGGTTGACTTGCGTACATCAGGAGATTCATTTCAAACTTGTCTGGACGCTGCAGACCATTCACTCAACTAATGAAGAAGGATGTATCTTTTATTTGGACTGAAGAATGACAACAAGCATTCGATGACATCAAATGATATCTCATGAACCCACCAGTCTTGGTGCCACCAATCTCAAGTATTCCATTCTTAATGTACGTCCGTGCTATAGACCATTCGTTGGGTGCTTTACTCGCCTAAAAGAATAAAGAGGTCACGAAGAGGCCATCTACTATCTCAGTCGTACTATGATTGGTGCTGAACACCGTTATAGTCCAGTCGAAAAAGAATGTCTAGCTCTTATGTTCGCTGTTCAAAAGACAAGGCATTACATCATTGGTCAAACTATTCATGTCATTTCCCGAGTTAATCCTCTTCGGGTACTCATAAAAAGTCTAGTACACTCAATTCTCGGCTGGCTACATGGGCCATTCTTCTAGCCCAATATGACATGGTGTATGTTCCTCAAAAGTCTGTCAAAGGTCAAGCATTGGCAGATTTCTTGGCGGCTCATCCCGTACCAGAAACATCCAAGCTTTACGATGAAATTCCAGATGAGACACTGGAAGTCAATATGATCTCTGAAGAATTTCTAACCTGGCATTTATTCTTTGACGGAGCATCCAGAATCGGACCCAATGGTGCTATTGTAGCAGGAGTCGGAGTTATCCTCGTTTCTCCAGATAGATCAACTATTCAAAGAGCTTACTCTCTAGATGAATCATGCTCCAATAATGTAGCAGATTACAATGCTCTACTCATCGGTCTTCAGTTAGCCAAGCAATTGGATATCGAATATCTCGAAGTCTACGATGACTCTAAGCTGGTTGTCAATCAGGTTAGAGGAACCTATGAAGTTCGACATCAAGATCTTTATCATGAAGCAGCGATCAACATGGCTACATCATTCAAAGCTTTCTTCATCGACTATGTTCGTCGAGCTTGTAATACCGAAGCAGACGTCCTAGCCAATCTTGCAGCAGTCTTAGCCATTTCCATCAGAAGACAACAAGTGGTGGTTATCTCTAATCGAGAGTTGTTTTGTGTCGAAAACAATCGTAACATCGAGTTCAGTAATCTTGCTAAAAATAATGTTATCAGTGAAGACTGGAGAGTTTCTTTCATTGACTTTGTTGTTCATGACATACTTCTTGAAGATCTAAAGGAGGCTACGAATATTCGTCGACGATCTCTACGATTCTACTACAACCAAACCACTAAGACTCTCTATCGACGGACTTATGATGGTCTTCTTCTACGCTGTCTAGCCGATGATGAAGCAAAACAAGTACTCGTGAAGCTCACGACGGTGTCTGTAGAGCACATCAATCCGGTCCTAAACTACAAGATCGTATTCGACGCATGGGTTACTACTGGCCCTCTATGGTATCAGATGCCATTGAATATGCAAGAAAATGTCGAGCTTGTTAAATCCATGCAGATTTCATTCATCAACCTTCAGAATTTCTGCATCCGACGGCTGCTTCCTGGCCTTTCGAAGCTTGGGGTATGGACATCATTGGTCCTATCAATCCTCCTTCTTCTAGAGGACATCGGTTCATCTTAGCAATAACCGACTACTTCTCTAAGTGGACTGAAGCTATACCTTTGGCTGAAGTCAAAACCAGCAGTGTCATTAACTTCGTCAAACACCATGTCATTTATCGATTCGGTGTCCCTCGAAGGATCATTCATGACAACGGACCACAATTCATCAGCCAAAAATTTACAAGATTCTGTGATAATCACCGAATTGACAATGTCGCTTCGACAGCCTACAATCCTGCTGCTAATGGATTAGCCGAAGCTTTCAACAAAACTATTATCAAGCTCCTCAAGAAGTTTGTATCTACTAACAAACGGAACTGGAGTGAAAAGCTCGGTGAGTGTTTATGGGCCTATCGAACTACGGTCCGCAATCCCACAGGCTTTATACCTTTCTCTCTGGTATACGGTTGTGAAGCAGTTCTCCCTTTAGAACTTCAAATTCCTTTTTTAAGGATTGCCATTGCCAATGAGCTCACTACAGAGAACAACGACCTTCTTCGACTTCAAGAATTGGAGGCACTCGACGAGAAGCGGTTAATGGCTCAGCAACATATTGAGCTATATCAAGCCCGCATCTCGAAGACTTTCAACCGCAAAGTTAAAGTCAGAGCCTTTCAACAAGGTGAACTTGTTCTAACAGTCAGACGTCCTATGACTATGACTCACATGAGCAAAGGCAAATTCGATGTGAAGTGGGAAGGACCTTATGTTGTCAGCAAAGTCTTTTCAAATGGAGCATATCAACTTGCAGAATTAGATGGTCGGGTTGCAATGATGCCTATCAATGGCAAATTCTTCAAGAAATACTATGTATAAATGTAACAAAAATTTATATAAATATGATCAGACAATTCATAATTAAAGTTTGATTTTTATTTCATCATAAATGATGTTACATGATATCAAGGAAGATCACTGTCATCCTTATTGACATTGGGACGGGGTCTACTGCCGTCTTTATCAAAGACACGGTCAGCAAAAGAGTCGAGAACCTCCTTACTGGAACCCACGAGGAACTTGTAAGCAGCCAGCCTCATGGCCTCTTCTTTTTTAGTCTTTCCTGGTTCAAGCAGGAAGTCCAGAATATCTCATGGTGGTTTTGGTGCAAACGAACCTTCACCTGCTCCAGCCTGCTTTGGTTGAACCAGTTCGGTCGGACGTTCTTCAACGCCTTCTTCAACCTTTGGGGTGATTTCGACTTTCTTGGGTGTATCTCCAGACGACATTTTTATGTTGGAAAAGTGGAAGTGCTCCTTTCTGCTAAATTTATGTTCTATTTATTGGCAGAGGTTCCTCGAACAATGAAACGACATCATCATCCGACGGTTCGTCCGTTCATTTACATTCATTCGATGGTCCATCCATTCATTTATCATTACCTGACGGTTCACCCGTTCATTAATCATCATTTGAAGGTTCATCCGTTCATTCATTTCCACTGACGGTTTGTCCGTTCATTCCACCATTCGACGGTTTACCCGTTCATTTTGATGATTTATTTCATTCACACCTTTTTGACGATTCGTTATCATTCATCATCCATGTCAGCAACTTATCGTTCTTGATTAAGTTGTCAATTGAAATAATAATATTCGACAAATTATATTCTGCCATGTCCATATTACCTCTGAGCAGATATAATGGATATAATTATTTTTCGACAAAATTTAGAAATATATCATGTCCTGTACCTCTGAATAATTTTCTATCTCTATTATTTATATCTGAACAAGATATGCAATAAATGATAGAGCCACAACAAAATGTCTTTTATTTCAAAATATGAGACATTAGAAACACACATGTGCTACAAAGATACAAATGTTCTACTGAGACGGAGGCATTATCAGAGTAGCAATTTGCTGCTTCAGGATCTGCAACCGTTCTTCACGTGATGCCATCACCCTTCTCCTGGCTTCTTCCATCCCAGTTTCTTTATTGAAAGCAGGCATGGACCATTCGGCGAGTAATCTCATCATTATGTGCTGCTACATACTCATTCCTTTCTGAGTAAGAGCATCAATTTGTTGGACGCTGTCTGGTATTCTGTAACTCCATTTTCTAGTTCTTCTTCAAGACAAGCAATCTCCATTTTAGATCTGCAATTCTCTTCTCTCTCCGCTCAGCAGCTGAGATCACCGATTCTAACTTAGAATTATATTCAGCAGCTTTTGTAGTATAAATCCAAGAAATTTTGGAGGTTCACTCTCTCAATTGCCGCTGCCTGAGCCAGTTGTTCGAACTCTGCCTGCACTAGAGACTCCACTTCTCCTTGGTTGAGCTCTTTATAGTTTTTGATGGAAATCTCTAGCTCATTCAAAATATGATCCAGGAAAGTGGCCTGAGCCTCGTCACCTTGTTCTCGGATAGCCCTTACTAAGAGAGAGGTTGGACCTCTAACTATAAAAAAATCAGTACCCTCTTTTTCCATCATTCTATTTACTAGAGGTCCCAAAGACTCAAAAAACATCTGGTAAATGATTGGATCATAAGCTGATTAGTCGCCAGAGCGCCAGGAGTCGCAGCTACTCATGTTGATGACAAAGCAGTAGGACGCTCAACTTCTCGTGTCTGAACTGCAGGTTCTTTGATTAAAGGAACCGAAGTGGAGCTCGTTGCCCCTCCTGGTCGTTCCTCTGCAAAATCAGAATATTGTCATTTTGCCTGTCATTGGCGATTGATAAAGAAAATCAGAAATGAAAACATGCATTACCGTGGATGGATCCAATAAGCTTGTCATCTGCAGAGCAAGTCTGGTTGAGCTGAAGTAGCTTCAGATGCTACTGCTTGGCTGCTGCCTGCTTCAAGCCGTAAGAGAGATGACGGCTGCTACCAGCAATCTCCGTCGCAAGAACTATGTCCAGACATACTGGAGGTGCTGGAGGAGCTTCAATCTCTGTATGGAGTACATATGTAAAATGTCAGCTATCAATCTATTTTAAAGAAGATTGTTGATTTCATTTTATACCTTGGGGATCGACGGCAGGAATTTCCTTCAAGGCCGCTTCTTCAGCTGTTGGAGCTGCCTCTTCCTCAATATCCTTTTCAGGATCCAAGGAGTCATCAGCAGCTTTAGTGGATATATGACTTCATCATCCCTTTCGGGATCCTGTGTGTCTTCGTCAGTCTCTGATGATGAACTTTCATCATTTTCATCTTCTACTGGTACCTCCCCACTATCAGTCAGTGGCTTGATCAACATAGTCTTCCTGTGAGCCGAAGTCACAGTGCTCTAAAGCTTCAATCATCGTACGATCTTCTTCTGCGCGAAGGGCCCCAGGTGTAAGAGGAGATTCTGCAGCAGGTAAAGGAGATCGGACGGCATTATACTCTTCTTCTGCAATGTTGTCTCTGGGCTCTTCAGCCTCATTTTCTGTTCAATTTCCTTCCTCTATTCCGGACTAGGAGTTTTATGTCCAGTCTCAGAAATAGGAGTTGGAGAGGGCATGTGATTCCCGCTACAGCGTCTATTACAATTGAAGATAAACTTGTCCTCTACGGACCAACCTTTTCCTTCTATGAAGAGGTCTCTCAGGACTCTCTGCATCTATTGTCTCGACTTGTTTTTGAACAGAGGTCGGAGTGGTAGCTTCTTCTTGCTGAATTGTCTCGGCCAGCTGCCGAGATTGAGATCTAGTGGTAATCTTTTCAGAGGAATGATCTAAGATATTTCTTCTTTGTTGCCAGAGCGGGAGGCTCCTCTCTTCTCCTCTTCTTGGCTGGAGATTTAGCCACCTTCAAAGAAATACGTAGTGGCACGTTAACCTCTTGAGGGAACATAGTCCCTTGAAGCTTCCAAGGTGCATCTACTGGCTCATGCACCTCATCATTTCCTATGAGTGACATGACGACTCTTCCCTTCTTTAATCTTGTTGAAGACGCGAAGCTATCCGCGAGATTGAAATTCTCAGCAAAGGTGTTTGAAGATGTATAGAATACTGAGTATGTAAATAGCATCCGAGGGCCATGATTGCTATTTGCTGGCATCGAGAACGTTACTTTCGTATCTCGAGCATTATAATAAGCCCAAGCTCGGGCCCCATCTATCAAAAAACCCTTTTCTTGAAGGCACGTGATGGCATTTCCCACATGGAATTGGTCGTACCCGAACTGCCGAGCAAATCGACTAGGGAGATATGGCTCTAAATAACATTCTTCTTCGAACCTATACACCAAATGGGATGGTCGAATTGTCTTCAACCATTCAAAAGTGTACGGCTCAAAGGTTGCATCTTCGAGTCAATCATATTTGTCGGCATTTGTTCATATCCAGTAGGAGGAGTGCAACAAAAGTTCCATCCTTTGCTCAGGTTCAGAGCATATCTACAATCTCTCAGAGAAGTGTATTTCCACTTACTATGAGAGTATCTCTGCAAAAAGCTGCCGTCGACTGGTCCCATGCCGGGGTCCATCAAAGTAGGATGGTGAAGAAGCAACCACCCGAACAGATATGTATACGGCAATTCTAGCCGAGGAAATTCTTTTTCTCCTTTAGCTTTCAACATCAGATCAACATACAGACGAAGACTGGCATTCAACCTATAAGTCATCGCTGACAAAAGATCCATCTTGTAGCCGAAGATTAGCCGAAGACTAATCTAACGGCGGCAAAAAGAACACCGCGATGGAAGCGGTCTACGACACTCGATCCTGGGACTACAAACCGACGGAGCCAATACGTCAGAAACCCTGCTAATTGGGCTTCTTTTGACATAAATCTATATCCTACTCTCAAATAACTCTCGAGAGTATCTCCTTTCTTCAAAGGAGGACATTGATGATCATTATTCATCTCTTCATCCAAATCCCCACTTTCCTCCATCAGTTTTACCACGTCACTGCTGCTCAGTGGTCTAAAGAAGTCAGGATAGCATCTATCATGTTCCTTGGTCTTCGTTTCTTTAATGTGGTTAAGGAATAGATAAGGCAACCATTTTGAGGAATAGCAGGTATTTGATGTAGCACTTTTGTAAAACAGAGAACAGATTTTATAATGACATAGCAGTTCTTCGAAGACTGCTACCATGTCTGCATTCGCTTTTCTAAGTTTGTCCAACTCATCATTAGTTGGGACAAATTCCATATAGGGCATCCCCCATTGGCAAGTAAGAGATGTACTGCATCTCATGAAGTACAAACCCGATCTCTCCGCCAGGAGTCATGAAAGTCCCTGTTCTGTAATTGTATCTTTCTGCTAGAGCCAAGAACAGTTGCGAGTTAGGGGCAAAACCATAAACAGTGGCATGCACTGCTTGGTATAAATTGATTTGCTGAAGTTTATTTTCAAACTTGGTCAAAATCCAGTTAGATATGCAGTTCCATCTCTTAAAATCTGGATTCACTAGTCCAGTTAATCTGAGATCCTGATCTGGGTACTTCCCTTCGACCTTCGTAAACTCATTTGCGAATATTAGAGTTCTGACAGGCGGAGGCTTTTTCCTTGGCAGCGGCAGAGGAACATCTAGGCGCCATGGAGATCGTCAGAGAAGAAAGGAAGAAAGGGTTCGGAATTTCTCTCTCGAGTGCACGAAAAAAGCAAAGTAAAGATTACTTCGAAGTGTGAAGAGGACTATTTAGTTTTCGAAAATGAAACGGCCACCTCAGATTGCGCCTGAAAATGGGGCTAATCCCTCAGATTGCGCAGACAGCTCATTTCATGCGCAAATGGATTGTAATTTCAAAATTCAAAGTATTTCAAAATTTTGAATAAAGTTCAACTTTTAAAAACATTGAAGGGGGTCTTGTAGGTCCTAAAAAAGCAAGTTGCACACATCAACAAAGTCATGAAGATCAAGAATGAATCTTTCAAATGAACTGTGCAGACATCAGTTTGCGCAGCAAACAGATTACGCATACTGGATTGCGCACACTATCAAGCGCGCAGTCTGACGTGGCAAATCATCATCATTACCTGACACAAATCAAATTTTCTGACAGCTGACAGCACGGAGAACTAGGCGACCGTTCGTTTAATCGTGCAGCACGGCGCTCGAGGACAGCTGGCAGCACAATCTATGTTGGCGCAATCCATGTTGGCGCAATCCATCCCTGCGCAGTCCATTCCTACGCAATCCAAAGCCAGCGCAATTTAGGTTGCGCGCTCTATCAACACAACTAACAAAGTATATGTGGCATTCATGCCATCAATTGCTCATTACGTGGCAACCATCTACACACGATCATGCGCAATTCAATCAAAAGTTGCCATGTGTCCAAGACAGTTGGACCACGATCCAACAACTGCCTGCGCAGTCCACTGCTGCACAATCCAATTGCTGCGTAATCCATCATGTGCAGTCCAGAATAACTAAAAGTTAGTTATTTCTAGAACTCTATAAATAGATTTTCAAGTCTCCATTCAAGGAGATCAGAGATCAGATCATAGAGAGATCAGACTTTAAAGTTCAGAGAGTCCAGGATTTCTTGCCCAAGTGCTGCTGCATTCTTTCGAGGCTTTTGCCTTCAACTTTTGAGGCTTTTTGCCTTCAATTCCAGAGTTGTCTTCAACTTCAGAGGCTCTGTCTTCAGAGTTCACATCGTCCAAGGGATAAAGCAATCGTCATCTAGATTGGATTCCTACAGTTGTACTTTTCCAGAATTCAAATTGTAATCTTTCACAAAGTTTGTATCAATAAAGTTCTACACTTTTGTTTTTGCAAACAAATATGTCTGTATAGATATCGTCCTCCGTTGGTACAGAGACGCCTAGGCCACTTCTTGAGGACTAATTATGGTGGTCCTTGGATAAACTACTCTGATGCTTCGGACGAGAGAAAGGCCTACTGGTTTGCGCGCTTCAATGTTAAAATATATTTGCTTTTAACATGAATCATATAATTTTTGCATATTATATAACTGATAAATATTTGGTTGTACTCTTGTAGGATATATTTTTCTATCCACTACATCGGACCGAGATAATCGAAGGGATATTTCCTGCCGTCGCTGCTAAGCTGATCCGCGATGCTATTAATGATCAGAAGACTCGTGATCGTGCCGGAAAGCCGATCCA
>JANAVB010009238.1:0-21989 GCA_029216955.1 Iris pallida
GACAAGGTATCTTGCCTGGAGTTTGCACGCAGATCCAACAGAATAGAGTCAACTGCTAAGCCATAAAGTCCAAATCATCACAACTGTCTCCGAAAGCTGAAACAGACATTGCCAACATTCTCAGAATAGTCAAATTAGCTAGGATTGCCTGTCCTTAAATTCAATTCTAGACACAGGGACAAAACGGTAATTTTGGATCAAAACAGTGTCCGTCGTTGGACCCGCTTTGCACCGAAAAGTATGCCAGAGTCAATGGTCTCTAAAGTCGTCAAACTACATGTCTACGGATTCGTTCTGATGATACGAACCCAACCGTATGTCCAAAGTTAGATTCCGGCAGGCCGTGCACAAAATCGCCTGTTGAATCGGACCGTGGGGCCCGCAAAACGGCGATCCGATCAACTGTCTCAGAATTGGACCAAACTCGGCATACAGGACCAGAAAAACGATACGGTCCTGTTGGTGCAAGTTTCGTCTCGATCTGACGAACGTGTACAAAGTAATTGGAGAATTTGCACAGAGACCGATACGGTGAATTTTGACGGATACGCATCAAATTCGTCGCGCACACGCGACCAATTTGAATTCCGTCAAAGCCCACACGACCACGAAGCCGATACGCACCTTTCGATGCTTTCGGTTCGCGACCACGTCGTTCAGATTGGCGGGACGCACGTCGTATCGAAGGATTTTCTAGTTTTTAAAACAGATTTTTCCTAATTTTAAAACACTGATTTCTTTGTGCACTGTCAATAAAATCTGGATCTACAAGTTATGTTCTGATGTCCTATAGGTTGTCTTTAATCCTATTCAGAGGGATTTCGAAAATACTGAATATCCTATCATAGAATTGCCTTCTAAACTTGGGGTTTGGTCGACGAAACTGTCCTATTTTCGAACAGTGATTCGCCAGTTTTGGCTTCGATTTTCTGGGTGATCTAGCACACTATAGTTAAATCTATTTGAAGACATTTGAAGTTGTATAGATTGGGTGTATACCTGCGAAACTGGTTCGAAGAATGGTCGAGCGAGTAGGTCGAACTTCTGTCTCAAACTTGGACGCCACTGTTGCATATTGCTGTTACTGCTGTTCGGTTCAGTCCGCGCGCACGCGCGCGCATTGCCTCTGGTGCGTCGTGGCCGGCCATTGGCCGCGTGGGGTGGCGCCAGAGGGTCGCCAGGGTGGGCAAGGCGCGGCTAGGGTTTTGTTATTTCCTCTCTCTCTCTCTCTCTTTGCGCATATGTGTATATGTATATGCGTGTTCCCTCTCGGGTTGGCCTAATGTTGGGGTCGGGTTCTTATGTTAGGGGCTGAGTTGTTATTGGGTCGGGCTGGGTTATTTAGTTTGGGTTTCCTCGGTTTTTGGAAAGGGCTCACTGTTGAGCTGGAATTGGGGTTGCACTGGCTGGGCTTGGATTTCCTCTTTATTAGTTTTTTTATTCCTTTTCTTTTATTTATTTATTTATTTTTTTATATATATCTATATATTTATACACATCCATATATATATATTTATATATATATATATATATATATATATATATATATATAGGAAATAGATTTATTATGATTTATTCTCTGTTATGGGTAAATAAATATTATATATATATATATATATATATATATATATATATATATATATATATATATATATATATATACCTATCAATAAATACTTAGTCAACCAAAAATATAAATAATATTTATTTACCCATAACAGAGAATAAATCATAATAAATCTATTTCCTATATATATATATATATATATATATATATATATATATATATATATATATATATATATATATATATATATATATATATATATATAATATCATATCATATATTCACTATCTCTTAATTATACCCATGGATTTAAACATATTCTTGGCAACTATTTCATAACAAATAAAGCACTACTAATAATATCAATATAATAATATATATACTATACATAATACATATATGAGATAAATATATTTTACTAATTTCTAATAATAATGAAAACATATATACAATTATTAAATAGGCACCATAAATCTATATATACTCATTTATATAGTTAATACCCTAAAATGCACAAGGATAATGTAAAAGAAATAGTTATCATATTTCCAAGAATAAATATTAAATCAAGATAACTGAATATTGATATTATATATATATATATATAACAATTATTCTAGGAAAGTATTTATTAGACACTTAAAACAAGGTAGAAGTATACACTCAAAATATATCATCATGGACGTCTTAGGACTCACTATAAGCCTACACGGGCTTGGGCTCGGTTCGGGCCCAGTCCGGACTAGTTGGGTACCACCGGGTCTTCTACAAGTCAATAATTACTAATAATAAATAATTAAACTATTTATAATGGTCATGTCACAACTTGGCCTGGTTTTTCTAGTTAGGACACACTTATGGCTGGGTCTTCCTTGGCATGGCTAATACACTAGTCAAGGCACGCCACTGCACTATCCTTATCATGATTCCTTGTCGTCTGGTACTTCAAAACTCAACCATGGCTAAAGTCATCTACTGTAATAATTAACTAAATAATTACTTATAAAATTCTAAAAATTACCATTTAAATCAAATAAATAAATAAAAATATTTCAAAAACTTCCGGGAAGGGAGGCTACAACTTCATGGGTTAATAAGCAGTTTTCAAATACCGAGCGGCCTTTGATAAAGGCAATTTGGTTCGGAGAGATAAGTTCCTGCATAACTGCCCTCATCCGGTAACACATCAGTTGGGTGATAATCTTGAATAAGAAATTGCAATATGCTATAGGCCTAAAATCAGCCAACGAGGTCGCTCCCTCCACCTTAGCGATCAGAACTATAAAATTATGATTAAGCTTCTTAAGAAGAGTATGATAGTCAAAGAATTTCCTAATCGCTTCCAGAACATCCAATTTGGTAAAATTTCTACTTTTTGAAGAAAGCAGCTCCAAAGCTGTCCGGGTCCGGGGATTTATTCGGGTCTGCCTTCTTGACAATAAGGTCAATCTCTTCAAGATAAATCGGCACCCGCAGCAATTACCATGGCTCAAGACTAGCTTCTTGAGCTCAAAGTGAGGGAAAATAAACGAATATGAGGATTGATTGTAGAGGTCCAGGTAGAACAATATGCTTCATCACAAATACTTTTCACCTCGGTAATAAGAGCCCCACTAAAGTCAAGGAGACTATGAATGGTGTTGATGCTGCCTAGCTTTTACCGTAGCATAGAAGAACTTAGAGCACTTGTCTCCATCTCTAAGCCAGTTGCATTTTGTCCGTTGACTAGCTTGAACCTCGTCCAAGAATCTCTCCCTGCGCAGTAGGTCTTGAAGATCTACTTCCTCCTCCATGAGAGCTGGGTTCAGTGGATCTAATTGAACTATGTTGAATGTCAACAAGTTTGGCCTCAAGGTCATGGAGAGGCAGAGCAGGTCTCGCAAAGTTCTAATTCTTGAGCCAAAATTTGATGGATTTTAACTTAGAAGCAAACATGTACTGGGCAGTACCCCGCACTGTGGTGTTCCAGCTAATGAGGACCAGTTCCTTATAATTCTCCATATGAACCCAAGCTATGTTGAATTGAAAAGGTCTCCCTTTGGTAACCGACTGGGCCGCCAATCTGATCATTATAAGAGAGTGGTCACTGGTGCCCGGGTGCAAGCATTCAACTCGACTAGTTGAAAAGTATCGATCCATCTTTCATTGCTTAGAGCCATGTCCAGTTGTATGAGGATATAATTGAGAATAGTCCCATTGTTCCAAGTCCAGATATGACCAGTCTTAGCCATGCAAATGAGCCCAGAGGATAAGAGACATCGTTGGAATTCTGCTAGGATAGCTTCCTGAACCAGCCGTCTTTTCATTAGCATGCATGATGGCATTGAAGTCCCCCACAACGACGAAGGCCATCTGTCCCCCCATCATGGTGTTGGTGTCCGTAATATCCCTCCACAATATAACCTCTTTATACGATCATTCTGTCCGTAAACCGCTCCAATAACAATTTCAAGCCCCCCTCTATTGGTGAATTTTATGGTGATCATTTGGTCTGAGCATTGAACCAAGTTCCCCTGCCAAATCCTAGTATCCCACATGATCCAAAGATGGGCCATATCTTCGCAATCTAGATTTTGGATGGAGGCCAGTGCAACGGAGTTCTCTTGTTGATCTTGGAGGCAGACCTGATTTTTTACTCCAAAATGTTGATAATATAGCACTTGGATTTCTTCGCATAATCCATAATATTCCTCTACCTACCTATCAAATTCGCACCCCTCATATTCTAGGTGAAGATAGTCATAGTCGATAATGGTTGATACCCTTGTTGGCACGCCAACTCTCTCTAGGGGGGAGAAAGTCCATCCTGACGACCCTTCAGGCTTTTGCCACCCCTAACTTGGATTCGACTTTGGCCTGCCAGACAGGGTTAAGGACAACCAAAGGTTCTCGAAGAGACCATGCTTTCGACATGTCGCTCACTTCCGAACTACCTAAGTTAGCATGTTCACCTGGCGAAACAAAGCAAAGGAAACCTCCACTTCCCAGCCTTATCTTAACTCTGACATGGTCTCCCTCATGTCCAACTTCCTTAACCCAGAAGATAACTATTCTAGAATCCTCCATATCATGCAAACCCTTTCTTTCTTCTGTCCGCTGAGTTCCTAGTTCGTACAATACGACTGCCCCCTGGGTCTCCGTGCTCCTTCCCCCCACTCATCTATTCTACCCCGTTGGCTGGTTGGTCAGCCCCTGCTTCATTTCTCTTCCGCACCCGATCATCAGTTTCCATGTTGGTGGCCTCCATAGAAGATGTACCCTTCTTCATGTTCGTGCTCGGGACTTCCAAGATGGTTCTAACCACACTGAGACTCAAATCCTCCTAGGTAGACCTAGGGCTTGGTTGGTGGTCATCATTATAACTCTCGTGTCCGGGCACTGAGAGATAATGTGCCCAAAGATACAACTGGTTCTAAGTTGTCACGTCCTGCTCCCGTAGGAGTGATCGTCCTCGCTAAGGCGTGATGCCGCACGGGCCTAGGTTGCGCCCGTGCAAGGCTATGTCCAGAAACGGCCGATTTGAACTAGACCACAGAGTCGCACAGAGTGTCCTCATTTGCAGCGGAAAGTAAATGAACACAATTTGAAGCGAATTCAACTCTTTATTGATATTCAAGAAGTTTACAAGCGGCGCTAGGCCGATATTACAAATCGCTCAAGCTCTCTCTCTCTCTCTGAAACATAAAAGGCGTGCCAAGTGGCTTACAACATGGAATGATTCATGGCGATGTTCCGATACATTATGTCCTGTATATGGTGCTCCAGCTCCTTGCAACGCTCCAAGGCTCCAGAGATAGCTCCGCGCCTTAGCACGTTCGAGGGAAGCTCCCCACCCGCCGACGTTTCCTGCTTCCTGCAAGCAGACTGTGGGGTTATCAGTACATTGTTATGCACTGGTAGGGAGGCTAGCTCGCCCACCATGCTATCATTACCAAACACGTTCTATTTACTTTTGTGCACCGTCTATCATTCATTGTCTTTCTAATCTTGCCTTAGGATCAGTTTCATGGCATATTTCATAGCCTATCTCGTGTTGCCGAATACATGTGTCGCATGGAAATACATGCATGACTTACCCATACTTACCGTCCGGCCTTCCCTGTCGAAAGTAAACCAAGTTAGTCAACAATTCATATGAAACAACTTAATATAGTTCGCGTAACATTCAGTGTTCAAGGGCGTGTCCCTGCCTCGGGTCCTAGCGCGTCGTAGGCATGTTTTCTAACTCCTTTGCCGAAGTACTTTTGATCATTTGTATGTTACATTCAATGTCTGTTCAGAGGGCGCTTCATTAAGTTAACTTAGACTACTTTGATTTCAATGCAAGGACTTGCACGTGGATTGCCACCAGCAAAGCCCACTTAAATCTATATGCACCGGTCGCTGGCATGTCAGCCATTTTTGAACATTTTCCCCTGTGGCATTCTCATCTATCAAGCGTGATGGCTGGTACACCTTGATAGACTATTGAATAACCGGCCCTATGTTTGGTTATGTGCCCAAGCCCGCACACCTGTCCGCTCGTAGGCCATGATTCCGCCTAGGCCGGCCACGAAATCGTCGTTCGTTGCCCTTGGAATCCCTTTACGCTCGTGCACGAGCCGTCCACGACCATTTCGTATTTTATTATCATTTTAACTTAACGGCTGTCTTTGAGCCATAGGCTAACCCTTAGCCATAATGTGTTATCGACCAGGTTGGCGTCCGTGCAGCGCGGGTAGCGAGCCCCGTTGTACGTGCCCGTCTTACCTGTCGCTAACCATTCTTTCTTTTCTTATCTTTCATTTATTCTTTCCTTTCTTTCCTTCTTTCACTTGTTCGTTCGTTCATTGATTCATTCACATATTCATTCATTCTTTCATTCATACATTATGCAACTCTCTGTGCGGGAGTCGCCTTGGCGACCCTTCGGTCCCATAATTTTTCAATGTTGCTATACTCTACTTGGAACGACTATGTTGATAGTCTTCCCGTTTTATTGTTGTAATCCATTCATTGTTTCATTGTTGAATGCGTAAGGGACTTAAGCGTAAGCTTGTGCCGTAGCACGAGCATTGAGCGCGGTGCTAGCGTTCTCATATTTTCCATGTTCCTTTCCATATTCTATACAAGCATGCAAGGTGGGATTATTCCCTTAGCTAGGTGCGTTGAGTCATTTATTAGCATGCACGGGGTTATCGCCTAGCGATTTTCGTGATAGTGTCCGTATTGTTATGTGTCTAGGCTAAGCAAAGACGGGTTCATCGGAGCCACCCACCTTAGCGATGTTCGTATCGGCCGAGCAATACTCCGAGCGCGCCTTTGAAAGTCTAAGTCTGGATACATCTTGACGGCCAATGTAAGCCTTGCATCGATCCTTCATCAGTTCGATGCCAACTCTTCGGATCGACGGCTCGTTTGAGTCGTTGCACTTGCCGTTTGAATCGGCGTTCCGCTAGGGCGGAGCAGGTCATTACATAAGTAAGGCGGGACCTATTCATATTCAACTTTTTGAAAGATGACATTACCAGTCAGTAGTTCAATCTCCAATTTGTCCGGCAATGAGTCTTCTACATTGATTTCAACGAAGACCCTCACAAAGGTCAACCTTTCTCTCTTAGCAATAGCGTTATAAGTACGTAATGGCTTCCCTACGACATTGGCCATTTTCATAATAGCCGGAGTGCTCCACTATTGGGTGAGAGCTATGGTGTTATAATCCAGATCGGTACAGTAGCCAGTCGATCTCTCTCAATGTTTGAGGAGGGGTCCCAACGCCTCCTAACTGGCAACCTACCGTCAAACGTCTACGACCCGTTCTGGATAACCTACTCTAGGTCCTCTGCCAGACCGAATTTGATAAAGTAGAATCCATTTCTCCTGAAGAAAATTTTCATCCTTTCGGTCTTCACATCCACAATGCAAATCCTTTAAGCTGATCGAAGTAAGGTCTAGATCCTATGACATAGAGAACTATAGTATTCTTCTAATACTCTTCCGTCTCCGCGATATCCTCATTTACGATCGCTATCATCTTCCTTCCGTGGACGATCTTCGGTTGAACAAAGCGCATCTCAATGGCTTCCCTATCCATTCCCGACCTACACCTATCTGCCCACGAGAAGGAATGAGGTGGCTGGCTTATGTATCAATCTGTCGAACACCGTAGGTGCAAAGTTATCCTATGGAGGAGTATGCAATATGTCGAACAACCTATAGGTGCAGCCTTACCCGATGGAGGAGAAGGCACAGTAGGAATTCGTCCAGGCTGTGGGGTTGGGAGAAGCTGTCTCCCAGACCAGCGTCCCCCCTCGTCACCGCTTGGGGAGAGCAATCGTCTTTCTAGCTCGGTCAAAACTCGACGGTGGTCCATCCCTCTTCCAAGATGGAACCGACCACAATAAGGGAGAGGAAGAGGGGAGGGGAGGGAGAGCAGAGGAGGAGGAGGCACGCATAGGGCTATATATATATATATATATATATATATATATATATATATATATATATATATATTAGGGCTATATATATATATATATATATATATATATTGGAATAAGGGTAAATTTTATTCTTCGCACACAGCGGTAAAGGTATTGCAATACACTAAAATCACAACTTCTCATGCCCCAATTTTAATGTTATGGGGCCATTACTGATACATCGAATTCTATGTTATGTAGAATTCCAATAGGAGGGGTAGTCAGGCCTTCGAAAATACGTCTGTTCCGCTCCTTCCAGATGTGCCAAACGGAAGCTGCGAGACGAACTCTGGCTCTTCTGGCCCACCCCGGATCCCTGCCTCTGTGATCTCGGATCCAGCTAAGAATGCTCATGATGTCTCTATCCATACCACTTCCCCTCTCAACTGCACGCACTGCTCAGCCCAAATGTGCCAGGACGTCGGGCATTCAAGAAGAGATGTCCCATAGATTCGTCCACCCCATTACATAGCACACATTTGGCATCTGAGATCTGCATCCCAAACCTGAGAAGTCTGTCTCTCGTCATCAATCTGCCCCGCAGAAGTCTGTAGGCACACAGTTGCATTTTTCGGGCAATCCCCTTACCCCAAATGAAGTCCACCTCTTCAGCCCGGTCGTGATGAGTCCGTACCATGTCATAGCAGCTACGAAAGCAGAATAGTCCTGACCCTCCACCCGATCCTGGGCCGGCCCAGCTCCAGGAGTCCTCATGCTGGCTATCGTTAATAGTAATCTGGCGAATCTCTTCGGCTAGTTGAGCTGTATAAGGATATCCTTCTGGCCTCCATATCCCATCTCTGATGATCCGGCTGCATGTTAGCCCCCTGCCCGCCTCTCTGTCCAGCTGTCCTCCCAAAATCTCCAGCAGGGATCTGGAACCCAACCAAGGATCAAGCCAGAGATCAGTGGTCTTTCCATCTTTCATGTTCCTGCAGATAGCGGTCTGAAGAACCGGCCTACACCTCAGAATAGCCTTAAAAGTGACCAAAAAATTATTGTCTATCCTGTTGGCCCAGAAGTTTGTCCGCCTTAGATATCTGTTCGTCATCCACTCCGCCCAAAGCGACCACCCCTTGATGAATCTCCAGGCCATCTTCACTCCAGCTGCCTTCCTAACCGCACGAAGAGGTCGCAGTCCCACTCCACCTTCCTCCCGAGGACGACATAACTGGTCCCAAGCGATCGCATGAATCTCTCCCCTCCAAATGAAGTCAGCACATATGGACTCCACTTTCCGAATAGTGGCCGTCAGGATCTGGATAGACTGAAGCCAGAACATCGTGATGCCAGCAATAACCGATCTCACCAACTCAATCCGTCCGCCAAATGAAAGACCTGCAGCCTGCCAGCCTTCCACTCTCCTCTGAGTAAAATCCACCAAGCTGTGACAATCCTGCTCTCTGGCGTAATTGACCGTCAGCGGGACCCCCAAGTATTTTACTGGGAGCTCGCCTTTCTCCACTCCTAGAACGAAAGCTCTCTCCTCCTTTAGCGTGTACCGGGAACTGAAGTAGACTCTGCTCCTCCCTATTTAACTACAGTCCAGATAACCTCCCGAACTCCTCCATAATGTCTGAGAGCGCACTCATGCCCCGCATGGAAGGCTGGAGTAGCACCAATAAGTCGTCAGCATAAATCAGATGAGAAACCACCGGTCTCACCAACCTGAAAAGGGGGACGATCCTCTTGCTATGCACCGCCGTGTCAATCATGCATGTGAAATACTCCATCACCAAGGTAAACAAGTACTGAGAGAGAGGATCTCCCTGGCTCAACCCCCTGTTGCTCCTGAAGTAGCCATGTGGAGTGCCCTGGATGAGGACTGAGAAAGTAGGGGAGCAGATGCACTCCCTCACCCTCGCAACCCAACTCTCGTCAAACCCCATAGCAAGCATCAAGTGACACCTGATTATGGGACACCAACTCTCGTCAAACCCCCAGGTTTGCTGAACTCTCGTACCATCTCATCAACCCAACTCTTCGGAAGTCAACCTAACTGGTTTGACTCCCCCCAGGTTTGCTGAACTTCCGTACCATCTCATGTGCAAGTAGACTGTGCTCCGCTATCGATCGGCCCTTGATGAAAGCTGCCTGATTCTGGGACACCAATCCCTGCATAATCTCCTCCATGCGCTTGCACATAAGATGAGTAATGATCTTATATAGAAAGTTACAGCAAGCAATGGGTCTAAAGTCTGCTAGAGAGGTCGTGCCCTCCTTCTTAGGAACCAGCGTCAAGAAAGTGTGGTTCAACTCCTTCAGAAGTCCGCCCTCCGCGAAGAACTCCTGAACCGCCTCCAGAACATGGAACTTAAGTACACTCCAGTGTCGCTTAAAGAACCCTGAAGAGAAGCCATCAGGCCCAGGTGCTTTGTTTGGATTTGTCTTCATCACAATGTCTTCCACCTCCTCCAATCTCACAGGGGCCAATAGCAAGCTATTTTCATGGTGCGTCACCAGCCTCTTCGTAACAAGGACTGGAAACGTATTAGTGTAATCCGTCTGCTGGTATAAGTCAGAATAGAATATGACAGCCTCCTCTTGAATCTCCACCGGGTCCCCTACCAGATGCCTCTCGCCATTCAGAAGTCTGGAAATGCTGTTCCGGTGCTGACGAGCGCGGATCACATCATAGAAGAATTTGGTGCAGCGGTCTCCATCTTTGAGTCAGGTACATTTTGCCCTCTGTGCCGCACTAATCTCCTCCTGTAATCTCATAGTGTTGACCTCCTCAATCAGGGTCTTCTCCCTAGCCGCTAACTTCCCACTCAGAATGTCAGCTTGTAGAGCCACATGAGTGTCCCGAAGCTCGACTTCCTTTTCCGCCAGAGAAGACCGCGGTCGCATCTTCACCCAACCCCTGAGCGCTCTCTTGATCTGCTTGAGTTTATGTACCATGCGGAACTGAGCTGTGCCTTTCCGAAAGTGCTGCATCTCCCCCGTAACCACCTCCTCATATCCAGCTGACATGTACCAGCTATTGTTGTACCGAAACGGCCTCGACCGCATAGTAGGTCTCTCACAGAGGCCAACCCGGATAGGAGAGTGGTCGCTAGTTCCAGCCGCAAGTCCTTCCGCCACCGAATTAGGGAAGCACCGGAACCATTCACTATTGCCCAAGGTCCGATCCAACTGACATGCAATCCGATTATGTGTTGCCTTGTTGTGCCAGGTCCAAATATGGCCCGCTCTCTCCAGACCCCTCATCCCAGACATAAGCAGGCATCTCTGGAAGTCATATAAGATCGAATCCGGAACAGGACGACCTCCCACCTTCTCTTGGCGAAACAACATAGCATTGAAGTCCCCCATGATAAGCAGAGGAAGATGCATGCGGTCCGCCATATGACCCAGGTGCACTATGTCCTCCCACAATGACGCACGGAGTCTCCGATCATTGTGTCCGTATACGGCACCCAGGATGAAGCGAAACCCACCTTTGTTCTCAAAAGAAATGTCAATGAGTTGTTTCGATTTTTGGATCTGCACCCCCTCCCAGCTATCTCGGTTCCACCTAACCCAGATCATTGCCATATCGTAAAGATCTAAGTTGTGAATGTGGTCCCAGTTTGCCGGAGTCCGACGCGAGAGCATCGCGGCCCCTCTGATCTTCGTCTCCAGCAAAATAGCTATGTCACACGCCTCTTTCCTCAGAACTCCTCCAATCTCTCTCCAGCGTCCAATGGAACACCCCCCCTAATGTTCCACGCTAGGACCGACATTAATTAATAAATGAGGGGTCCCCCTGAAACTCCTCTGGATCGACACTCGAGGGAAGTGTCTCATCTGTCTTATCAATGTCTGCATCCACCATGGAGGAATGAGCAAGGTGTGCCTGAATCATGCTAAGGGTAAGAGCCCAGTCAGGATTGGCCTCAGTCTGGTCGTCCAGATCCCTCGCCTGGGGGATATCCTCCCGCGTGGCCGGAGCATGTCTTTTCCTGCTGCTGTATGCCATGATCGCCGGTGGGGCTTCCATCACCTTCTGACTGCTGCCAGCCGCACTCATACCCCTGGTCACCATGTTCCTCTGTGGCCTGAAAGTGACCAACATACCCTGCGTACTCTCCTGTCCCTGCGGGGATCCTGTCTCCAGCCTCCTGTCGACCTCCATCACCGTGTCCTCCTCCATATGTCTGCCTGTCGACGTCTTCCCAGGTAAGTGGCTGGAAGCCGCCTCCATCCCGGGTGCCTCCGTCTGAGCCGCCGGTGGCCTAACGGCCTCCTTCCCCTTATACTTGCAAGCACTAGTAGCGTGCCCAAAGCACTCACAGGAGGAGCACATGGGGGAACCCAGTCATACTTCACCTGCCGAGCCCGCCTTGATCTCCACAAAGACCCTGGCATACATCAGTCTGGTGCGAAAAGCAGTAGCCTCATCTGCCTTGATCGGTTTTCCCACTAGGCTGGCGAGTCTCATGAGGAGCGGGATGCTCCAATACTTCACTGGGAACTGTGGAAATCGGATCCATATGGGAATAGCATTCAGCACCTCCTTCTCATATCTCAGCTCTGGCGTCCACTCCTTCAATATGATGAGCCTCCCATCAAATGACCAGGGCCCTCCCTGCAAAATCCTGGTCACATCCTCCGCTAGCCCGAATTTAACATAGTAAAATCCATTCTCCCGGGAGAAGAATTCCATGCTGCCTTTGGGTCTCCAGACTTTCTCCGCATATCCTCGGATTTGGCCATAGAACGGCTTGTTACCTAACACATACAACACCAATGTGTTCTTCCAGAAGTCTGTAACCTCCACTATTTTCTCTGTGGGGAAATACGCCCGGAGCCCTCCTCCGACCGTCATCGGTGTAACATAATCCATCGACAACGGGCTCTTCGTTTCCACTGGCGTGCATACCTCCTTCCAGGACCGAGGCCTCTACTCCTCTGTGTGGGTCCTGGTTGGAGGGCTCGCAGGTCCCGGACCTTGCCTACAGGCATCAACAGCAATGCCCTTTGCCTTTTCTGCCGCCGTCGCCTTTGGCCGCCATCCCGACACTGTGCGCACCGTACCTCCCCCTTGACGACGGGGATCCGTTGTGCCTATCGATGGGCGATTTCCATAATTTCCAGGTCCCGTCTGACCCAAAAATTGAGTCTGGGCCCCTCATCGTCCTCCTGCCCGTCGTCTCACTACCGTCTGCCAGCCTGCATCTCCAGTCCTGTCTACCCCGGCTTAGATTCCGAACCGAACTCGAATACCTGGGCCGTAGTCCCCGACCCTCCCCCGTCTAGGGGGGTCCCACCTCCCGCACCTGACCCCCCCTCCTGGGGAGATCCCACCACCACCTGCGCCCTTCCCCCCCCCCCCTCCCGCCTGGGGAAGACCCAACATCAGCGCCCGCGCTCGACCCCGACCTGCCTGGGGGGGGGGGGGGGGGGGGGGGGCGGGCCCTCCTCCCGCGCCTGACCACCCCCCCCCCCCGCCCGGGGGGTCCCACCAGTCCCACCCGACACCCCCCCCCGCCTGAGGGGATCCCATCGCCGCCGCCAGTCAGGAGGGGCCGCCCCCCCTTCCCTCCGGTCCGCCTCACACCCCTCGCGAGTGGATCTGGGGGGCGGGGGGGAGGCGTGGTAGCCGCCATCGGAGAAACCCTAGCAGAGCTATTCATCTCGTTTTTCGTGCATATATATATATATATATATATATATATATATATATATATTCTTTTTTTTTCTTTGGAACCAGGTAAATTGTTTCTGGAATCGTTTCTACTGGGATTCGAACTCCTGACCACTCGGACCGCATGCATCTCTCTTAACCACTAGGCTAGAGGTCATCTGCAAAAATATTTAGAGCTCAGATTTAAACTAATCATCAGCATTCTGATGGTTTGCGGGAACCCATTCCACACAAGCATTTTCCTCACCACTTATATATATATATATATATATATATATATATATATATATATATATATATATATATATATATATATATATATAGAGAGAGAGAGAGAGAGAGAGAGGAAAATGTACCTAAGGTCGACCTTAGGTAACTCATTTTCCTCACTTTACAACATTTTTTTCTTGAATTTTTTTTATGGGATTCATCTACACCTTATTGATTGGCAACATACCAAATTTCAAGAAAAAATAATATTGTTTAGTCCCCTATCAATAAGGTGCAAAATCGACGGTGTAGCAGCAAAGTTTTAGACCGTCGATTTTGTAAGGGATAGATAGGGGGCTAAACAATATTATTTTTTCTTGAAATTTGGTATGTTGCCAATCAATAAGGTGTAGATGAATCCCATAAAAAAAATTCAAGAAAAAAATGTTGTAAAGTGAGGAAAATGAGGTCGACCTTAGGTAACTTACCTAAGGTCGACCTTAGGTACATTTTCCTCATATATATATATATATATATATATATATATATATATATATATATATTGTGTTCTTTTTTGGGCTAAAAAAAATTAAAAAAAATAGTGTCCATAATTTTTGAATTATCTCATGTAAGGTTAAGGTCTAACCCCTCAAAACTAAAAAAAAAAAAACAATGCCTTGTCAGTTCCCATTGTGTTAGACACATATTAGACACGACACACTAAAAAATACTCTAGGACACGCCAGATATTGTTATATGTGTCTGCAACATAGGTCCTAAAATGTAGATCTTTATGACTATACCTTGCATTTTGATTCTTGGAACGGTTTATACAGTATTGTAAGAAATGTTAGTCATGTACTCATGTCTCCTATAATCCTATCATATGTCAATCATATAGTTCTCTATTCTATCAGAAATCACAGTGTAAGTTTGGCTGCTGTATTGATTTCACAAGAACAAACTTGGTTACTAGAGTATTCTCTCCTAGCAAGTTGCAAATGCAACTACTGGAGTTGAGGTAGACTGCAGAAGATTGCAAGAGAGTTTATAGGGTGAGGTATTGGGGTTACTGGATGATCTTGTAGTCAAATTGCTAGTGATTGGGGTGAGGATGGCCTCACCAGTGGGCTTACAGAGGATTCTAGGTTTGCACATTCATTATGGTCTTTTTTTTATCGCTTAGTTGTGCAATGCTTGCCAGAATGTAACACTGATGATTCTAGATTTGGCGAAAGTGATAAGACAGGGAAAACAAAGATGTTTGGAAGTTACATGGGCATAATTTTAGTAGGATAAAAGGCATTGTCTCGGAAGGGAGTACTAGACGAATTGAGGCCTGTATATGGTCGGGGATGTAGCAAACTGATCACAGCTGGGTTGTTCTGTTCATCCGACATGCTAGTTCGTTCAAGAATAAGGATCAAGTCAAGCAATGGCAAGCTTGTGGGTCACTGATATCCCAGCATTCTCCATCAGAGATCGATATGAAAACGAGCCTTCATCTACCATCTGAAGAGAGAGAAAGCAAGAGTGAGCTACCACTCTTTGGGTGAATAAGGGGTTTCCATTGTACAAATAGAGTGCCATTGCCTCTGTAATTTAAAAAGGATGGGATTGTTGGAATTTCGTTCTACTTACAACTTCTAGTCTCTATTGTAGGTATTTTATTTTGTATGTGATTTTTCTGTATATTACTGTTCCATTCTATTTTTTAAAGAAAAAGGGTGGGACTTTTCAGGTTGTCAATAACGGAAATTTTGGTTATTGTGTCATTACGACTTGATAACCTCTCCTGGTTCTTTATATTTCAGGCAATATTAAAGGTGAAGGAAAACTTGCAAATGGATCTAACTAGGGAACCCACCGATGGTGAACTAGCAGATGCAGTGAATATGAGTGTGTCACAAGTAAGAAGACATATAGAAGTTGGTCAGGCAGCAAGAAACAAGCTAATTAAGGTATCCACACTTTACACAGCATATCTAATTGGTTCATGATGTATATCCACCTGGTTCTAAACTGATCGCATCACTAGTTGTTTCTTCTTCTTCTTCTTCCTTTTTCTTCTTTTTTTTTCTTTTGAGATAAGGCCAGTCATTAGTGACCACCCTTGTCCGGGGCTACTAAGACACCCTCCCATTTTTATTTGTCCGGGCTGGGTTCCTCCCTTCCCTTACCCGTGCTACCACTGGACCACCGCCTTGGTGGTGCTAGTTGTCTAGTTGGTTAGTGCAACTGACTAATCTAAGCAGAACTAGACTCATATGTGGTTCTGTTTCATCTCAATGTCATACGTACCTTTCTCTTGGGGCTAGACTTATCTCCTAGCATCCATTTTGAAGACTTGATATTTAAAATATCATGCACAAACTTAGGGGGAAGTTTGGATGATTTTATTTAATAGTATGATGACAATCTATCTTCTTCAAGGTGTTTGTTTTTGCGAAGTTTTCAGCAAATGTTGTGCATTCCCATTTATAATTCATGAAAAAGATCATTCTACAAGGTAGTTTCCTTAACTATATCTATTGTAAACCCCGATTTTCTAAAATTCTTAAATGTGGAAAGTGATAACATCTAGTAACAAGAAATTTTGTGTTATAACGATTTGCAATAAAAACAATTGCAGCACAATCTTCGGCTCGTATTGTTCGTAATCAACAAGTACTATCAAGAATTTGCCAGTGGTGAGAAGTTCCATGACCTTTGCCAAGCTGGAGCGAAGGGTTTGATTACAGCCATCGACCGGTTTGAACCAAAGCGTGGCTTTCGTTTATCGACATATGGTATCTTCTGGATTCGGCAGTCTATAACTCGATCTATGACAAGTTCAAGCTTAACACGTATCTCTTTTGGCATTGAATCGGTATGATAGCCTTACCTTCTATTCTACATCTTTCTTGTATAAGACATACTTACCCTCTTATTCTATGTAATAAGGACAAAAAAAATCATGTTATCCATATTTATTAGCAACAATTTTCTTTTTGAAATGACTATAATACCATATTACAAAACTAGATTATTGGTGATTGTCAGATTTGGTCTACAAGAATACACCAGTCATAAAGAGACAATTTGGTTTAAATAAAATTGGCATAAGTAATTGCAGATTTTAAAATTCATGCTATGTTACACATTCAAGTAAGATAATAGCTCTGTTTTGGTTAAATTGTTGTAGAAGAAGTCTTACGGCTACACCCTCCCCTTTTTAATTCCCGGGTTTCAGTTTTTCTGAAAGGATATTTTTCACAGATAAGCTTCGTAAATAAATTAATTTGACAATTATCAGGAAAATAATGCCTTAGAGATCTCTAACCTGTTCTAACGAGTAACTTCAGTTATTCTGTACTGTTGAATCCATTTCTGAAGTCTATTTTTTTATTGTCGAAGCATCATTCTAGAATATTTCATATATTCCCCTAAATTGTTTATATTTTGTACCCTTCTTTTGGTAGCATATTGAAGATCCCTAGTTTTAGCTTGTCTAAACTCCCTAGGTGACACATCTAGATCTCAAGGGTATCGGATATTAGCTTGCCACCAAGCTAATGCAACTTAAGTCAAGTTTATAAATGCAGTTTCCTATGTTGCAAAATGCATGTTGTGCCTAATTCCTCAACATGCCCGTTTAATTAAACTTTGCCCTGGCTGGGATTCGAACCCACACTAACTCTCCTCCCCTCCTCTACCAGTGGTAACACTGGACCACCCCCTTGATGGTGTCGGCATGTGTTCTTACTGTGTACCATATCTTGGAATTTTCCTCGGAGATGGATGTGATCATGTACTGTAACAATTGCTATATATGTTTTAGATAATCCATATGCTAACATGGCTCGTCCTTGTGTGGGTTTGAGTTAGATTTAGCCTTTACAGTAAAATGCTGATCAGCCCTTTGCATAAGCACTTGCTATAGTTGCTACAATTTTTTATTTTATTTCTGTTCATGTGTCTTAATTTCATAAAGTAGTTGTATTTTAGCCATGTGAAGATCCTTCTGATGTTGGAATTTTAATTTCATAATATATCAACAGGTCAGACAAGAGGTTCAGAAGGCCAAATTAGAGTTGATGTTTGAGCTTAAGAGATTGCCAACGGAGGAAGAGATCATAGCCAGGGTAGGGATCTCGCCAGAGAGATACTATGATGTCATGAAGGCCTCAAAATCAATATCTTCACTCAATGCAAGGCATGCTGTCACTCAAGAAGAATTAATCAACGGAATAACTGATATTGATGGTGGTGGTGACAAAAGTAGACAGCCTACACTTCTCCGGCTTGCTCTTGACGATGTGGTAAATACCTACTTTAGCAGCTTTCATAATATCTCCACATATTACAATGATGATTTTTCATCAGTAGAAGCCACTAATACTACCTGATATATGTGATTGGATTTCTATGAATGTTTTTCCACTTATTACAACAACAAAGTTTTATTCCAAATTTATGGGTTGGCTATTTGATTCATCTTCTTCCATTCACTTCTATGAAGGGTCGTCTCCTATGTAACATTAGCAAATACCATATCCTTCTTTACAGCAATTCAATATTTGAATGCCAAATGTTCCTCGGCTTTTCAGTTAATACTGGAGACTCATTTTAGTATGTGAATTAGATCATTAGAAACAGTATGTTGATTGCTTCTTCGTGTTCACCTTCAAGTTTAACACTCGAGTAGTAATATACGTGAGCAAAACCAACTATTCCACCTAGACTCATAAACTATTTAACATCAATCAAATAAAAAGTTAATCCTACATGTCAACTCCTTTTCGTTGTATCGAAATGGAGGTCTGATTTGAACGACCAGGTACAGCATCGCATTTGACACCTCATGAGGAAGGTACATCCCAACTATGTGGTACATCAGATCACAACCTATAGAGACAAATAAACTAGGAGGGTAGGCAAGCAGAAATGAAATATGAGAGCTAACCTAAAACCAGTCTTTCGACAAAGGGAATGTTCAAAACTCTCTTTCTAGCAGACTCGTCATTATGTTTAATGTCACTATGTCATGTATATAAATTATATTTTTTGCTATCATGTTTAAGAATTGAAAATATAATATTTTTATTAATTTGAAGAATTTTAAAATGATATAATTGTTGTGTTGTATCTCGTTTCCGGTGGAGCCCTCAAAAGGGGGTAACAATAGAGTTGGTAATTTAGTAGTGTAGATAATTGGAATTGGTTCAGACCTTACATGAGAATTCTCTTTTAAGGCATATGGGCCCAATTTAATATCGCACTTCATGGGTGAACTCCGGTTCAGGTCACACCACGTCCTAACAAGTGGTATCAGAGCCCATGGTTCCGAGGCTAGTTTGGGCGGCTCTAATTGGTTCGAGACAGATGGTGTTGAACGTTCATGTGTATAATCGGATTATGCGGGCTCTTCTCAAGGTGGATTAGGAGAATCAACTACACGAATTGGCTTCAAAGGTGGGTTTGACGAGCCCAAGGTAGAGCAGGACGTTGTGGTTGGCACACAATGGTGATGTGGATGAATGTGTCGGTTTGGTTCTATGGTCGAACGGATCGAGATGACAATATGTTGATCTCCTGGATGCTCGGCTGGCGGAAAAATAAAGAGCAGGAGTGCTAAGGTTGTTCGGCTGGCGGAAACGAACAAAAGGTAGCAGGGGTACTAAGGTTGTTCGGCTAGCAAAACGGACAAATGTAGCAAGGGTGCTAAGGTTATTTGACTAGCAGAAACGAGCTAAGGTGGAGATTGTTGGATTGTATCTCATTTACGGTGGAACCCTCAAAATGGGGGTGACAATAGAGTTGGTACTTTAGCAGTGTAGATAATTGGATTTGGTTCAGGCCTTAATGAGAATTCTCTTTTAAGGCATATGGGCTCAATTCAATATCGTACCTCATGGGCCAACTCCGGTTCGGGTCACACCGCGTCCCAACAATAATTTGGTTCACAAAGAATTCATGTTAGGATAACAGATCGGCCTGATTTCTTTATGATGCGACCGTTTAGTACCACAATCATATTTTCAGAACTTTATTAGAAACTCTTTTTCAATGTCTTTACATTATTTTTATCCTCCTAACATGAGCAATATGTTTACTTTACTCTATATTACCAGTGGCGGATCCAGGATAAAATTTTAGGGGCACAATCATAAGAGGGTTCGGAGACTACGCCCCCCCAAAATTAAACATATAGGAATAAAATTCATAATTAAAAATTGATTTGGCGGCCCCTCCCGAGTCCAAACGTCTCGCCAAGTGACTTGGCAGTCCCACCATACTCGCCAAGTCACTTGGTAATTAAGTCATTTCCTTCTTTCTAATTTTCTTAAACTTCTCCATTTTTGTACAATTATCATATACTACCCTGTATAATTTTTTTTTGCTTCTTTTGTTGTTGTGATGTGCTCAATTGAGATTGAGAGGCTGGGCCCCACGGAGCATAGCATGTGCTCCCCTGTTTAGTTGAAAGCAGTACATTGCTGCTTGCGGCTGCTCATTCTTAATTTTTTTTTATTTTTTTGGTTTCTCACTGGGGCACTGCCCCCCAGGGCGATACATGTGCGTCCGCCACTGTATACTACTACATTTATGCTTCCGTTTCTGAGATATCGATCTCTACAAAGAATTTCTTCAGCATTTTGATAAACTTTTCTTTAAATTTCATCTCATTCAGCTAGAGAATCTTTACTTTTGATGGGATGTGAATCATGTTCAAAGCTAATCTAATTATATCAAGCTAGAAATTCATGGTCCTATGTTTCATTCTGTCTGCAGCTAGATTCATTAAAACCAAAGGAGAGCTTGGTCATCAGACAGAGATATGGCCTCGATGGCAAAGGCGAGAGGACTTTGGGTGAGATTGCAGGCAACCTCAATATATCCCGGGAGATGGTCCGGAAGCACGAGTTGAAGGCCTTGATGAAGCTCAAGCATCCAGCTCGACTCGATTACATACGGAGATATCTCTGACACATCACCACCATATGAGCCTTCACAGTATAGTTACCGTACAAAGGTGGTCTGTATCATAGTTTAAAGTAGCACATAGTTGTAATTATCAAATAAAGTGTCATTCATTTTGAGGAGCACACTTGAGACACCGATATACACATGTAAAGGCGTATATAAAGAGAGAGTGGTAGAATACTGGTGAAACACTTTTCAAAGTTTGAGAATATATATACTCTTTATACTAATTCTCTCAGAGTTGGCATCTTGATGTTTCTTCATCCGAAAATTGTGTGGAGTAAATAGTATGGTCGATATTCTTGTGGTATGCATCAAAGGCTCCAGGATACTCCTCAGCAGTTGCAGCTAGCCTCAATTCATTTAATGATATCCAAAATATTTGTCTAGTTTGACATCCTTTGAAACGGCATTATAACGGGGAATGAAAACAAATGTACGACGTACGTACCATATCTGAAACTCAAGTTATGATGCTTGTTCTTTTGCACAATGTTGTCCGTCGGTAGAGATTTTGGAGTCCAACTGCAAATATAAACTCTTTTGTTCTTTTGGTGCAGCTATTCTTCTGGTAACTCACATTTCTGGTTCAAATTATTGGTCTTAACTGTATACATCACAAGTAATGTGATTTTGAAGTGACTGTTTCAACAAATGTTCGTAAGTTGTTCGTAACTTACGAACATCGTAGTGCTATTATAGAATTGTCGGGATTTGAGAAATGATCCGACAATTCGATCCTTACAATCATTTTCCGGTCGACGAGGCCGTTAATCACTCTCCTTGCAAAAACTAGTTGTTCTTCTGATTCAGCCACATCTCTTACCCACACTCTGGGATTTGATCACAGTGTATGTTAGTCCCGAGGCATAATTTTTCGATGGAAAACTGATATTGGTGCAACACTTCGAGGAAGGTGCACAACAGAGATCCCGGAGGATTCTGATAGACGAAATCAAGTGTGACACTTCGAAGAAGGCACAAAAGAATTCGTAACAGCAGCAGCGAAATCCACTAAGAAACTTTCTGATTAGATCAGAAATGGACTCATTCAGAACGAGTTCTAAGTGGAGAGTAGATGGACAGTAGAAATGAACAAAATGATGAAACGGCCTGCTGGGATGAATGATCACCGGCGCTCAAAGTTTGATTCGTCCCA
>JANAVB010009239.1:0-19542 GCA_029216955.1 Iris pallida
CGCTCCTACGAGAGCGAGGCATGACAACTTCTAAGACGACCGTGGGACCTTTCCATATTCTAACTCAATCCGACTCGACTTAGGTTTATTCCCTTAACTATGTGGATTCGTCTCTTTTATTATCAAGACTACTTGTGCATTTGAAAACTTTCATTTTATTAGTGCGAAGGCCAAGCTGAGGCGAGTTCACCAAAGCCACCCACCTGAGCGAGGAGTCTCCTCGACCGAATAGGTCTTTGAGCAGCCATTGCATGGCTAGGTTCGAACGTCGTTGGCATTTCAATTCCTCCGATTGAGCTAAATAGGATGGGGCATTACATGTAAGTCCCATTAATTATTTCAATTGAAATCAAATTGGATTTGGAGTTAAATTGACTCAAAATTAACAAAAAAAACTGTCCCAAAAATAGTGAATAAATAGTTCGAAACCTTAAATAGGAAGGCCAATATCTATTAGGTCTAACAGTGTTTTCGAAATCCACTTGAAGGGTCTTGTAAACAACCTGACCTAGTTTAAGACCCATTAGATAGATTATTTTATTCTGTACTATATTTCTATTAAAATAGTTCCAAAAGTCCAAGAAAATAGTTTCTAAAAAACTCTAAAAACTCCGATACAGGGTCGCTTGGTCGCAACCCGTGAGCATCAAAAGACACATATAAATTTTGTGGACGTGTGGGGTAAACCCTAGCTCGGTGGTGATAAACATGACAGAACTCAAATTGGTTGCATGTGCGCGACAAATTCGATGCGTATCCGTCATAAAACATCGTATCGGCCTCTTTGCAAACTAGCCTATAACTTTATGCACGTTCGTCATCTCAAGACAAAACTTGTGCCAATATGACCGTGTCATTTTTCTGGTCATGTATGCCATGTTTTGTCCGATTCTGAGAAGGTCGACTAGAATGCTATTTTGGCGGGCCCGTAACCCGATCCAACGGGCGAATTTGTGCACGGCCTACCAGAATCCAACTTTAGATATATAGTTGGATTCGTATCATCAAATCGGACCCATAGACATGTACTTTGATGACTTTAGAGACCGTAGGTGCTGGCACGCTTTTCGGTGCAAAGCGGATTCAACGGCGGACACCATTTTGACCCAAAATTATTTTTTTTCCCCTGTATCTAGAATTGGACTTATGGGTAGGCTACCTTAGCTAATTGACTATTCTGAATACGTTGGTAATATCTGTTTCAGCCCCGGAGACTGTTGTGAGAGTTTGTCTTTTGTTGCTTATTGGTTGACTGGATTGTTGGTTCTACGTACTACACCAGGCAAGTACACCTTGCCGAACTTTACAGTATTTACATGCATTTCTTACATTGCTATTACTTTTCTATCTTCTTGATCACATATTCCTCTTATTCATGTTATTGCTACTTTTCAATTATCACTGTTACTTTCTCGTTATACATGCACATAGCTTGTTTCTAGTTTTTGCCTTTACTTGCTACGATTATCATGTGCCTTGTGATTTACCATTCTTAGGCTAGGTGCCCTTGACTTGATTGACCTAGAGTTGACTTGATTGACCTAGAGTTGACTTGATTGACCTGGACTTGAGTTGGTTGACCAAAACTTGACTTGTTGACTTGACTTGCTTGACTTGACTCGTAGTTCTAAGCGAGGACCTTGTGATAGACGATGACTATACTTGACCACTCTCTGTTGTGAGCCTCCACTGAGCTACGATAGAGACTTACTATAGGTTGTGAGTCCCCATCGAGCTGTGATCTATAGGGCTGTGAGTCCCCACCGAGCTACGATTTACCCCGATAACTCATAGTCACGTTAATCAACACAATTCTCGACGGCATGCCATTTCCATTCTTATATTCTTCAGTCATTATTTCTTGTAGTATTCCCTTACTTTCCATGCTTGTTATTACTGTTACAGTAGGCTTGTATATTATGTGTCTTGCTAGTCCCTTGAGGACCTGGTGATCTCTCCAGGTATTAGATGAAAGTATGACATTGATGGCAGATGGTTGCTCCACCAAGACTTCAGGTATATTTAGTTATTGCTATTATCTTTCTCTTCTTTATTCATATTTTGTCCAATATTTGATTCTCGCTATTATAGCCTGGTCTTTTACAAGCTTCATTTTTTTAGCTTGTTCATGATAAATGTGTTATTGGGGATCCACTCTAATACATTTATCTATTCTAGAATCAGTGTATTACGGTCTGATCAACCTTAGTGCACTTGGTTTGTCATTTTATCATTATTTAGTGGATTGAGATGTAGTTGATTCTAGAATAACCAGACAGCTTATACATATTCGAGCTGGACTGGAGTTCTCTCGATACGTAGCTGGCATGTAGACGTATCCTAGTCCTACGTATTTTGGGACTGGACGTTACATATTTTTTTGCTGGCACATGCAGGTCGAGTTAGTCGTTTCGGTTATGTTACTGTACCGAGTGGGCCTGCGAATATTATTGAACCCTTAGGAACCTCAATCCACAACTGCTTGACAATTCTTTTAGAAAATTTTCTCCCGTCCTTGAACTTCATATTTACTCTTATCTATTCTTTCTTTGCTTTCTATTATCATTGCTTCTCGTCCCTTCCTATTTTGGAGTGACAAATAATCGTGCTTTGTAGAATTTATCTGAATTTCCTAAGTTATAGTTTAAGATAGTTTGCTTATTGAATTTTGGTTGCTTGATGGTTAGAAGGGATTAGAGATTGTCACACCCCAGAACCAGAATACTGGAGAGCGGAGGACAGACATAGCCAGCTACGTACATTAAAGTGCAATCCACCTCGCAATACGGTCACGGCTGTCTAGATGCATGGGGGTTTATCTACAAGCCATCAGTCTCTTATAGTCAAGAACAAATCTAGTGTCTCAATCTCAAGCAAGCAAGTAAATGTTACAAGATGTTAGATCATGAGACAAATAAAGTAAGGCGTCCCAAATATTACATATTCAGATGATCATGAAGCTAGTCATACAAAATTTGAGGACTAGCAAGAGTTAAGTCATACATTATCAACTCTAGGATTTGTCAATCATGTTACAGCCCTTAGGCAAACAGAATTTAAGTTTCAATACGAGCTAACATTTGCTCGGCGGCTAAACGCCTCAAAGAATAATTTACAATAGAGTGGGAGAGCAAAATAAGAAACCCACTCATTGCCAGGATTACGTCTGGTGTTCACCATATGGCTGATAAGCAGAAAGATCCTCGGATATCACTCTGAAATCTGGCCATACAAACCAGCTGGGTCAGATCCCAGAAAGAGCAAGTGCCACAAGGGAGGCTTCATTAAGGAACTAAAACCAGCAGATAATAAAATATAAGAATAAATAAATGAACTTGCTTAAATGACAAGAAAATATGGTTATAATAAAATAATAGCTTGCATTAAGAGATGGAATATATTTCCCATGCTAATCACGAGCAAGCATTTAGGCACGACCAATCAAGTCCTACGGCTTGCTATCATTAGCTAACTAGGGTTATCATATGCCTAGTTACTAGCAAGATGCAATGAGATATTCTCGCAGTCACAAGCCCTGCAGCTATCCAGGTTATCCATGCGAGGTGATTTACAAGAGTTATCAAGATTACTGGTGAACTTTCAGTACTTATATTTTTAAGAAGTACATGACAGTGGACTGGAAATGTGTCATACTCGTCGGCAGGCTACAAGTCCCTCAGGTGTGGCCGGGATAACGGGATCGCTTGTAACTGGAAAAATCTCTATATATGAACTACTTGATCAATCTAGTCATTAACCTAGTCAGATTCATTGTGAATTCCTGACCGTGGTAACCATGAATCCATGTCCTAAACATGATGCAAGACAAGACATGTAGCTTGTACAGGCACAATCAAGAAAGTCAACCACGGTGTCAAGGTGAGAGTTACTTAGCAAGTCAGGGTAGCTGTCGCAACAGCGCTTCAAGATTATACATGTCACGTCAGGTTACTTGTCATGTCAAGAGTACTTATTTGGAGTGTGCCTCGACAGGCTACTTATCAAGAGTTATCAAGACAGGTTCATATTATCAAGTTCAAGTTACTATCTCAAGACTATCAAGTGTCAAGTCGGCTCGTCGCAATTTAGGCCAAGTATAGAAAAAAAATATGCAAAGAAGATCGAGAACACCCATATGTGATTGAAACTATAAGTCACATATGAACTCTGATTAAAGTGAGACAGGAAGATTCTTAAGCCAAGACAAAGATCCACAACTTTCATATTTTGAGTTTTTCAAGATTCTAGCTACAAAATAGCTTAAACGGACAAAAAATAGTCATTTAGAGTGATTCTCGCACGGGCAAAAGGAACATGGCGCAAGATGCAAGGCGTGCGAGGTGCAAGGTGCATGAGGTATAAGGTGCATTAGGTACCTGAGGTGCAAGGTGCCCGAGGTACGTGAGGTACAAGGTGTGCGGACCAAAAGGTGTGCGAGGTGCTCGGACCAAAAGGTGCGCGAGGTACAAGGTGCGTGGACCAAAAGGTGTACGAGGAGCAAGGTGCACGAGGTGCGCAAGGTGCGAGGTACATGGACCAAAAGGTACACGAGGTGCAAGATGCACGGACCAAAAGGTGTGCGAGGTGCATGAGGCGTCGTCCCAACCAACAAACTTTTGGCCATAGAGTTTTAGAAACTTTCAATGTCCATAAGTTGGGCTAAAGGACTCGAAATTGGACAAAATAAAGGTCTAAACTTAATAAAATTGAATTCTCTACAACATGTAACCATTAGTTTTCAAAATAATGAAGTTTAGGAGATCAAAACCAAGAAAAACTGAAGAAACTATAAACTTAGATCTACAAAATATAACCATCAAAACCAAAATCTTCAAGTTCTAAAGAGGCTTAGAATCAAGCAAGGAAGATAATGGAACCATAAAATTTGAGATCCATCATGGAGCAAGTTGCACTTTCCTAGGGTTCTTTGGTAGGTGGGGAGGAGTTATGGAGAAGATGAAGGAAATAAATGTAAGAGTAATAAAGAGAGAGAGGAGAGTTGACTTATATATCAACCCCCCTCATCTCAAACCAAAATGAACCAAACCAAGCCAATCCATGCCAAGATGAACCAAGTCAAGCCAAGATGAACCATGACCCAACCAAGTTATGTTAAGTCATGTTGAACCAAACAAAACGAACCAAGGGAAGATTAAATTAGGATTATGCTTACAAGACAAGTCAAAACACGAGTCACCTGACAAATGTCAGAAATCTGTACACGTATAATAAAAATACGTATAATAAAAACGGGAGTGACAACTCTACCCACCTTAGAAGAATTTCGTCCTCGAAATTTAACCAAGAGGCTAGAGGTGTCGGGACAAGTTACACTAATACTGGCAATCTACGACTAGCAGTCAATCATGCAATCATTCATGCAAGCAAAAAATTAAAAGCATAAGGCATAAGAAAGACATTATACCTTATGAGTCAAACAGTTGTGGATATCGCTATCGGATATCATCCTCACGTTCCCAAGTTGAATCACCCAAAGAGTGATGACCCCGGGCAACATGGACTAAACTAATAGTCTTGTTCTTGAGTATCTTCTCCCTTCGGTCCAATATGGATACGGGCTTTTCCTCATACGAAAGGTTGGTACCAACAACCAATTCTGAATGATTAAGGATATGGCTCGGATCTGAAATGTACTATTATAATTGGGAATACGTATTGTATCTCACGTAACGACGACGGAAGAGCAAGACGATATGACACATCACCTACTCGCTCAAGAATATCAAATGACCCTATATACCTAGGACTAAGCTTTTCTCGTACGTCGAATCGAATGACGCCACGGGTAGGCGAGATCCTAAGGAATATGTGGTCGCCGATAGAAAATTCAAGAGGACGCCGATGAGAATCGGCCCAATGGCGCTGACGATCTTGTTTAACTCGAAGATGATCTATAACTTGTCTGACCATCTCGATAGTCTGCGTAACCATTTCTGGACCAAGCATCTGTCTCTCGTCTACATCATCCCAGGCTAAAGATGATCTGTACTTTTTGCCATACAATGCCTCAAACGGTGCCATCTGGATACTGGCCTAAAAATAGTTATTATAAGAGAACTCTACTAAGTGTAGGTGATCTTCCTACGAACCACCAAAGTCAAGTGTACATGATCGTAACATATCTTCAAGAGTTTGAATCATGCGCTCTGACTGACCATCTGTCTGTGGATGATAAGCTTAACTAAACTTGAGATGACTTTCCAAACTCTTTTGAAGACTCTGCCAAAAGTGCGATGTAAATCTTGAATATCTGTCTGATACTATACTGACTGGCACTCCATGCAATTTGACTATCTGTCTGAGATACATCTCTGCTAGCTGATCCGTCGATCGACCAATTCTGAAAGAGAGAAAATAAGCTACCTTGGTGAGTCAGTCAACTATAACCCATATAACATTTCTTCCAGCTGTGGTTTTAGGTAACCCAGTTACAAAATCTATAGTAATGTGCTTCCACTTCCATCCTGGGATCGAAAAAGGTTGAAGAAGTCCAGCTGGTCTCTGATGTTCAGCTTTAGCTTGTTGGCAAACTAAACAACGAGAGACAAATCGAGCTATCTTCTCTTCATGCCATTCTACCAGAAATGCTGACGGATATCACGATACATCTTTGTACAACCGGAATGAATTGAATACTATGAATTGTGAGCCTCTTGTCACAACCCGTACCCGCTTTTCAGATACAGGATGTCACGTCCCAGTACCGAAATACTGAGACGGACTAGGCCAGCTACTCTATATGAGGTATATAAACATCATACGGCGATCGTGGCTGTCAAGAGACAAGGGGGTGCATGCTACAATCAAGTCTCCTATGATCTCACAGAGCATCTATGTCTCAATCAATCAAAACAAGAAGCAATAAATAATGATCATATAAGACAAAGCAGTAAGGCGTCCCCGATGCTTCATCAAAATGATTCATAAGACTAGCTGCACAAAATGATAAGCTAGTACCGAGAGTCAATAGTACATAACTATAGTCAGTTGCAGTCTGATTTAATTACAATTATGTAAAAGAAAACTAATGTCCAGAACAGCCGGCTAAACAGGTGCCGGTAGCTTAATGCCAAGTACAAAATAGCAAATATCAGAGCGGTAAAGAAGAAACCCACACATGGTCCCTGGCGCCCATACTTCTGGTGTGCACTATTGTTCGGGTAGAAGGCTAGATCCTCTGGCGCTGCTACGAGATCTGGCCAAATAAAACCAGCGGGGTCAGGCCCCGAATAGCAAGTACCACAAGGGAGCACAAAAGAGTGAGATAAAATCCAATAAGTAAAATATGATCTGATTCACGAGTTATAGGCTTATACCATATCATCGAGACAATACGACACCCTTACAACTAAACAAGGACAAACGGTGCCAATATCATGCCGAGATAAGATATATCCTATAACCATGGGCAGGTGAAGGACTTCTTATCGTAACTTCGGTCCATAGCCTATCGTAGCATAATACCCCAACCCAACAAGCAAACAAGGACATGGGTTGCACTACGTACCACGATAGTCCATGTTCCTCAGTTGCTAACAGAAGAAAATATGTCACAAATAAGTTGGCTTACAAGCGGCCAATCAATCCTACGGCTTTCTATGATTTGTCTGGATTATCCCAGTAATACAATTTATAGGAATCTTCAGATCGTGTCAACCCAGCAGGGCTAGCCAAACCATATAATATATATACACATAATACTTTGATTATGCACCAGTCCTCCGTAAGACCACCGTGCTAAAACATATAACACATAGCAGTAGGAGTCGGATATAGTCATCCACTATAGGCGAATGAAATCATATCCGTAGCGGCCAACCCGATACGTCAGGACTGGACCTGGCGTGGCTAGTATGGCACGATCTCAGGATTCTGTTCCCTCCCAATGCTTCTACCAATTTAAGTTGCTTAGATTAACCCTATCTTGATATTGGAATTACATATCGTGGTCACATGGTCATCCTCATACATGTCGTACTATAGTATGTGTACCCTAAGTATGAATCCACATCGGCTCAATCTAGATCCATGCTTAGTGTAATGCATCAAACAACAATCATTATAGCACGACACTATTACTGACCAATTACCATGGCTGTGCTGGAAGGTACACATGTATTGACGTATAACATGAATGATCACTTAGCACGTAGAGTCACACCTCAGTCACTCATTAAATAGCATCGTAGTGCATACTAATATTGTATCTCAATACACACTTAGAACGGGTACCAGCACGTTTACAGGTAATTAGGTCAGAAACACGGTCAAGTCAGAAAGTCATACGGACTCCTCGTGACATAAAAGTCACATATGAATTCTGGTTAAAATGAGACATGAAGATCCTTGAAGCCAATACAAAGATCTACAACTTTTTGTTGGGAGTTGGGAGAAATTCTGGCCACAAATCAGTCAAATAGGACATAAAACAGCCAAAAACAGCCAAAATAGGTACTATGGAAGCCATGCGGCACTATGCAAGCCTGCGACACTATGCAAGCTTACGGCACTATTCAAGCCTGCGGCACTATACAAGCCTGTGGCACTATGCATACCTGCGACACTATTCATTCCATGCGGCACTATTCAAGCCTGTGGCGCTATGCATGCCTGCGGCACTACCCATTCCATGCGGTACTATGCAAGCCTACGACACTATTCAAACTGCGACACTATTCATCGTCCCTGCCAGAACCAGGACATATGAACTAAAAAATGTCCAAATATTGATTTGGCCATAACTTCCTCAAAACAAGTCAAAATCTAATTTTTCAAAGGTCAGAATTGGGTAGAATAAGATTTCCTATAACATAGGACCATTAGTTTTCGAATACAGCCAAGTTTAATAGATAAAAACCATAAAAATCCATAAAATCCTAGTTTTAGAAACTTAGATCCACACAAAACTAGCCACTAAAATAAAAACTCCAAGAACTAAACTTATAGAGAATGAAGAGAGGAACAATATAGACAAATAATATCAAATAAAAAAATCAAGAATGAAAAATACAAGAATCTCTCCATTTGGTGCAAGGTGTACTTGCATAAATGTTGGTTGAGGAAAATAAATGAAAAGTGAATGAGGAGAGAGAGGAAGAGAATATATATAGGGGTTGGGTTGACTCAAAGAAACCCTAATCTTAAGCATGCTCTAAATCATATGACTAATGACATGTTAAATGCTACATGATACAACTAATTAAATTAATTAAACAAAATTCTAACCACAACCCGGTTCAGAAATCTTATCATCGAAGTAGTGAACCACGCCTACAACCAGACAAGGACAAGGGGTGGCACACTAATCCACAATGAGATAATGTTCCATGCCATGGCCAGTTACAAATATATGATGCATACAATCAAGATACAGGTGCCAGATACCATATACAGAAAAATAAAAAAATTTATGTATTTCGGGAACGGGGAGTGATACAAGACGTGTCCAAGCCCAGCCTACGCTGCAGTATCGGCGGTAGAACGCTGTCTAATATACATAAGTCACGACAATCTATTTATCTCATCCACAGAATAATAATGAATCAACCAAGTTCAATGAATACCAATAAAACTGAATAATATAACTGAATGTTTCCAAGAATCAATGTCACGTCCGGTGGACACAAATCCACTACCAATAGACGAAAAAAGAAATAGATACATGAAATATACTATCTGAATACAACCTGCTAATCGAGACAACCTCCACTGCAAGGCACCATGGTCTGAAGCTGACTCAAATCCTCTCGTGTGCTCCTAGTTCAAACTTGGCTAAACCTGAAGAGATCATCAGGTCCTCAGAGGACTAGCATGATACATAAAAATGAGCCTTTCTAACAGTTTATCATGCATGGAGAAAAATCCAGAATAAACTAGTAAAACTAAGCAATGATAAAACATGAATCTGTACACTAACTATGTATAAATGAACTGCTGAACGAGGACGAGATAACTCATGTCAAGATGTCAACGGAATAACCAATTCGAATACTCAAACCCTCGCCCCTAATGTGGACTCGCAGGTTTGAACAACTGCTAACCCTCACCCCTAGTGTGGACTCGCAGGTTAGCTTCAAGAATTACCCTCGCCCCTAGTGTGGACTCGCAAGTGTGGACCAAATACTACTAACCCTCATCCCTAATGTGGACTCGCAGGTTAGCTTCAAGAATCAAGACACAAATAACTACTAACCCTCGCCCCTAATGTGGACTCGCATATTAGCTTCAAGATTTCATGACAAGGGGGTATAGCAGTTCAGTTTATGAGTCTCGACCCATGACACGACTCAATCAAGGCTCAAGTGAATACATCCAATAAGACACAAGGCTAACTGTGAACACAGCCTATATAGCAATGATACAAATATACAAGCAGGATATAAAAAGTATATGTCAACAATAATGAGAAAACTGAATAATTAAAGACAGTGCATGTAAATAAAGCTGTGAGAAAGACAAGGTATACTTGCATGTGGTCCTGAGCTGTGGATACGGATCAAAATCTGTATCAAGTTCCAAGTAACCTGTTTGTAAATTGATATGATCAATACATAATTTTGAGAGTACAAAAATAAGCCTATCTATTGGGTTATTTAGGCTTCTAGATTTATTTGTATTAATGGGTAGGTGGTACCTTGCCTTTGCTCCCCAACCTATTTGTGGCATGTACTTATAGACTACTTGGTGTCCTAGGGTCATGCCTACATCTGCTTTATGTACAAGTCCCATTCCTGAGTTGTTCTCCTAATAACTTGACTTACCCTTCCTTCACTTATACATAACAAAACTCTGTTGGAACCTGTCTACACTATTCACTTTTCTATATTGCTTTGCAGTAAGGCTCCTCATTATTTCTAAACTTGTACCATTATTATTTTCATATCTATTGCTTTAAGAGAAAGGGTAGCAGGGTTATTCACATTCTAATTGTAAGGGTAGCACCATTTTGCTACTCGAACTAAACTTTATCCTTGTCTCCCATGTTGCTGTTATATGCTACTCCACTAACTACTCTTGTTTACTCGAGTGTCCCTGCAATCTATCCCATTTGGTATACCCAACTAACAAGGATCAAAATCATGGGGATCACCAAGGACTGCTACTGAAACCTATATGCACATTCCAGTTCAGGACAGTTACATATATATACAATAACATTACAATATATTTGGCCGTCCAACTCCTGTTGCTTCCCTTGTTAGCTCAGAGCAACTTGCAACCTGCTGCCCTGTCCCGTCCCTGTTCCCTTTGCTCAACTTTAGAAGCTATCAAAGTATTTTACTCTGACCCATTTCCTGTGCCTACAGAGGGACTGAACACTCAGGATAAAATGTAAAGGGCTGATACTCCTTCGAACTATCCTGGACTGTACCCACAATCTGAGACTGAACCCTGGTCAATCTCCTTATTAAGTACAAACCTAAATAAGGTTTTCGGATATAGAACTCATATGATTTGGATCGAGATACCCCTGGTTACTTTAAGATACGGATACAGAATTCTACTTAGACTGAAACCTGGTTACTTTGAGATATGGTTACTCTCCTTATTCCGTATTCAGTATTCCTTATTAAGTACAAACTCAAACTAGGGATCGAGATATCCCCTGGTCACTCCTATGTTTGAAGGTTATATTAACAGAAGAAAATGCAATCATAGATGCCTATACCAACTGAAAGGGAAAAAAGAACTGAAACTCTAGAACACCTAAGTAGTACCAACATGCCTCTGCACTGTTTGCCCTCACTATTTCTCATAGGTCATACGATTTCACAGAACATTGTTCTGCTTTTCGTATCTTCAACCTATTGTTGATGCTCTGTGATACTTGTTTGTCTAAATCCCTACCTTCGAATTTGAACCACTGTAACCAACAATCAACTCAAGTGTAAAGCCTATCAGAATAACTCAACCCCAATCTATACTATTCTGAACTAATACCTTTAATTTATCTAGTTGACATAACTAAGTACCATCTCCCTACTAGATTACAGCAGGTCTCGCATAATTTATCACATTGAAAACTGGCAACAAAATTTAGGCTACATCTCCTGTTGTTGATAGGAGAAGTGTCCCTATTGATACATGAGTCGAATCTGCTGTTGATACTAATCTGCTACCAGGGATTGGGTTAGAGATCGAAGACAGCAATTGAGTTAAGGTGTTCGGATGTAGAAGCTTATCTCTAACCACTGTTACCAATAATGCCTTTTATTTACAGATACAAGGAGAATACAATGTTCTGAACATCAGTAATTGTGATAAATGAACTGCATGTTCATTACTGAACAAGGGCAGTGGCCCGATCAAAAGGAAAGTAGGGGACAACCTATTCAACTGATACTAATGCTACAGTAGCTGACACTCAAGATTAGAGGGTATTACCATAATAGATGAATTCTTATAGGTTTATACTACACAAAGTGAACTGATAGGCTGAGCTAGAGGACTGAACAAAAATACATGCCCATGTAGACCCTCTGAATGGGGACAGGCTCAAAACCTGCTATCTATGGGTTCTCTCTCTCCTTCTCCTATACTAAGACTGGTACCCTCAAATACTAAACCCTGCTCCCACAGGGATCCCTGACCCTGATACACTTGTGTATCAGTCTACCCATTGATTTCTGGTCTCCAATCGATACACAACAGTGTATACAAACAACTGTGCCCTATTTACACAGGACACCCCTGTATCCTTCTGATACACGCGTCCTCCTTGGTATCCTAATGATATGCAGGTACGCCATTTCCCGATACCTCAATCCATGTATATTATTAACAGATCTTATAGTCCTATGATTAGCCAAGGTTATCCTCCTAACCATCCTAGGTATTTCCTCGAACACGTAGGGTCATACGATTTCTATGATTCTAATAAGTAAATGAAGTGGTGAGGTTATTACCTAACGGTGATTCCCTGAAGTTGGAGTTGACACGAAGAAGATGTGGCGGTCCCCTGGCTCGGTTACTCCTAAAGATGTCTTCCGAATTGTTTTGAGAAGGAAGTAGCAAAATTTAGGGTTTCGTGGAGACTTGGTTCGGCTACAATCCTCCCTCTATATACTAGTGTATGATTGGTTTGGAGGAGATAGGAAGGGTTTGATTTGTTCTTATCTAAGCTTATGTGAGGGTTGTTTGAATTCCAAACGAATTCCTGTTCAGGGTTGAAGGTTCGGTTGAAAAGAATATTTGAATCTGAACATTTGCAATGAGGCCCCTCAGGAACAATATCTGTAAAGAACCTCTTTCTATCTTCCTATTGAACCCTCTATGCATATTTTTAAGTAAAACAAAAATATAACCATAACAAATAAATATATGAGGCAATAAAAAAATGTATAAAATTTAATAAATAGGAGAAAATTTTGGTCAAGGGCTTGACAACTCTACACCCCTTAAATAAATTTCGTCCTCGAAATTTAAGTGTAGCCATGATCTATTAGAAAGAGTAGTTTAACAGTTTGCTATAGAATTATTGCGATTCCTCGCAAGTCAAAATTAAAGCTACCACTATAATCTACTAAAATTTTTTGCCATTTACTCCTTGTGGTGTTGCTGCATCTTCTGTGATCATGGCAAAGGCTCGCCCTCCTTCTGCGGTCGGTAGTGGTGGGGCACTCGCGTTTCTCTTCGGACAATTTTGAGATAAGTGTTGGTTGGATCAACAAGTCCAACACAACCCTAATCTGCCGCGACAATTTTCTTGAGTGTGGCCTTTCTTCGAGCAATACTGGCAGGTGGGAACATCTTGGACTTGACGTGGGGCTGCTTGTGGTTGCTGTTGATGCTTCTGCGCTGAGGTCTTCCCTGAAATATTGGGACGTTTCGCTGGTGTTGACTGGTTGTTGCCTCCTCCGATAGCGTCTCGATTCCTCTTCGGCTTGTGGCTCAGCTCCTCTTCTACAGCTTGGGCGACCTCTAGAATCTCCTCGTAAGTGGCAGCTCGACTGGTGGCGATGGCTAGACGAATCTCGTAAGGTAGTCCCTTTCTGAATCGTCGTGCCTTGTCTTCAGGGGTGCTAACCAAGTTCTCCGCGAAACGGCTGAGGCGAGAAAACTCCAATGTGTACTCGTCGTTGGTGTGGTTGCCCTGCTCTAGGTGCTCTAACTGTCTCATCAACGCCTCTCGTGCTACGTACGGATAGAATTTCTTCTTGAACAGTCGCTTGAATTCCTCCCAAGTTATGTCTGGAGCAGAAAATCGGGGATCGCCTTGGTACCACATCCGCGCGATGTCGAAAAGCTGTCCACTAGCTGACTCGATCTTCAGATTTTTTGGAACTTGGGCCATCTTCAGGTATCGTTCAATGTTCTCCATCTACTCGTCAGCGTAGAGAATCCCCACTGTCCCGTGAAACTCTCTGGGCCGGAGGTCCATAAAGTTCTTGGAAGTTCCAGGGCGCTGTCGCGGAGCATCTCTAATCTGAAGAGCCTCCCTCAGAGTGTCGCGGAACATGTTGGCTTGCTGCTGGAAGATCCTCAAGAGTATAACATTGTCCAGTGCTGGGATCGGAGGCAGAAATGGTGCTGCATACATCGGAGGTGCTGGATGCATCATAGGAGCCGGATACATCGCTGGTGTTGGGTGCCGGGCTGGAACTGGATATGGAACACGTGCTGGATATGGGACTTGTGCTGGCGGTGGGACAGGTGTTGGTGGCAGACCGGGTGCTGGTGGTGGAGTCTGCGGAGGTGTAGAATGTCGTCTCTGCAGAATCTCGAGAACTACGGCTGTGGCAGATTTTCCACGTAAGTGAGCTGGCCTCCTTGTGTCGGTGGGGTCATGTACGTGAAAATGCCTCTGTAGCCAGTAGAGTGTTCAATACAGCGTTGTTCCTGTCTTGAGAGTCCATCTTAACTATAAAAAATAAAACACTTCACCCGTTGAAGAGATTTTCAAGAAGGATACAAATCAAGGATTCAATAAAATCAAGGATTATAGGCCAATAATGAGTCAAGACATATGGATGAGATCCTAAGTGTCTATTCCTTTTCGTAGGCTCATGACGGTACAGTGACGTAACCGAAGTGATTAACGTTGACCTGCATGGCCCACCAAAAACATTGTCGTGACCCGTACCCGCTTTTTAGATACAAGACGTGTCCAAGCCCAGCCTACGCCGCAGTGTCGGCGGTAGAACGCTGTCTAATATACACAAGTCATGGCAACCTATTTATCTCATCCATAAAATAATAACGAATCAACCAAGATCAATGAATACCAATGAAACTGAATAATATAAAGTGAATGTTTTCAAGAATCAATGTCACATCCGGTGGACATAAATCCATTACCAATAGACAGAAAGAGAAATAAATAAATGAAATATACTATCTGAATACAACCTGCTAATCGAGACATCCTCCACTGCAAGGCATCGTGGTCTGAAGCTGACTCAAATCCTCTCGTGTGCTCCTGGTTCAAACTTGGCTAAACCTGAAGAGATCATCGGGTCCTCAGAGGACTAGCAAGATATATAAAAATGAGCATTTCTAACAGTTTATCATGCATGGAGAAAAATCTAGAATAAACAAGTAGAACTAAGCAATGATAAAACACGAATCTGTATACTAACACGCATAAATGAACTACTGAACGAGGACGAGAGAACTCATGTCAAGATGTCAACGGAATAACCAATTCGAATACTCAAACCCTTGTCCCTAGTGTGGACTCGCGGGTTTGAACAACTACTAACCCTCGTCCCTAGTATGGACTCGCAGGTTAGCTTCAAGAATCACCCTCGCCCCTAGTGTGGACTCGCAGGTGTGGACCAAATACTACTAACCCTCATCCCTAATGTGGACTCGTAGGTTAGCTTCAAGAATCAAGACACAAATAACTACTAACCCTCGCCCCTAATGTGGACTCGCAGGTCAGCTTCAAGATTTCAAGACAAGGGGTATAGCAGTTCAGTTTATGACTTCTCGACCCACGACACGACTCAATCAAGGCTCAAGTGAATACATCCAATAAGACACAAGGCTAACTGTGAACACGGCCTATATAGCAATGCTACAAATATACAAGTAGGATATGAAAAGTACATGTCAACAATAATGAGAAAACTGAATAATAAAAGACAGTGCATGTAAATAAAGCTGTGAGAAAGGCAAGGTATACTTGCCTGTGGTCCTGAGCTGTGGATACGGGTCAGAATCCGTATCAAGTTCCAAGTAACCTGTTTGTAAATTGATAGGATCAATACATAATTTTGAGAGTACGAAAACAAGCATATCTATTGGGTTATTTAGGCTTCTAGATTTATTTGTATTAATAGGTAGGTGGTACCTTGCATTTTGCTTCCCAACCTATTTATGGTATGTACTTATAGACTACTTGGTGTCCTAGGGTCATGCCTACATGTGCTTTACGTACAAGTCCCATTCCTGAGTTGCTCTCCTAATAACTTGACTTACCCTTCCTTCACTTATACATAACAAAACTCTGTTTGGAACCTGTCTGCACTATTCACTTTCCTATATTGCTTTGCAGTAAGGCTCCTCATTATACCTAAACTTGTACCATTATTACTTTCATATCTATTGCTTTAAGAGAAAGGGTAGCAGGGTTATTCATATTCTAATTGTAAGGGTAGCACCATTTTGCTACTCGAACTAAACTTTATCATTGTCTCCCATGTTGCTGTTATATGCTACTCCACTAAATACTCTTGTTTACTCGAGTGTCCCTGCAATCTATCCCATTTGGTACACCCAACTAACAAGGATCAAAATCATGGTGATCACCAAGGACCGCTACTGAAACCTATATGCACATTCCAGTTCAGGACAGTTACATATATATACAATAATATTACAATATATTTGGACGTCCAACTCCTGTTGCTTTCCTAGTTAGCTCAGAGCAACTTGCAACCTGCTGCCCTATCCTGGCCCTGTTCCCTTTGCTCAGCTTTAGAAGCTATCAAAGTGTTTTACTCTGACCTATTTCCTGTGCCTACATAGGGACTGAATACTCAGAATAAAATGTTAAGGGCTGATACTCCTTCATTCTATCCTGGACTGTACCCCCAATCTGAGACTGAACATGTCACGACCCGCACCCGCTTTTCGGACGCGAGCTCGTGAGCAAGCCAGCTACGTATCGAGCGAACTCTAGCCCGACTCGAGTATGTATAAGCTGTGAAGGTCATGGGTATTATGTCTAATCTAACTATATCTCAATCCACAAGAATCAAATGAACAAGAATGAACAAGTATGGGTTATGGTCTGCAGCCCATTAGCATATTGTTCGATTAGACTCTAAGAACGATATGAGTCTATAATAAGCAGAGTATGTCATGGTACTGAATATAAAGCACGAGAAGATAATAAAAATATCACAAGCAAATACCTGTATCATACATCGCAATCCTCTACCATCCTGCTCTGCTAACTAACTCCATGCAGTCGCTAAACCTGAAGAGATCATCAGGTCCTCAGAGGACTAGCAAGATACATAAAACATGCCTACTAATATGACAGTAAATAACAGGTGTGGAGAATAAGAATACTGCAAGAAGAACATCTAAGGACGACGAGTCGTGAGGAAATGTAATACTAGACTTGGCTACCAATCAATCGATTAACCTCTATAGCTTGTAGTACAATACAAGATACTCCCAATCTATAGTAGATTTTGACTGTAATACAATACAAGATAATCCCTGTCAAGATTAGCCAATTCTAGTATCGATATCCTCTCCTAAAGGATACCAAGTCAAGTAGACTCCTATAAATCATAGTACAATGCAAGATACTCCTAATCTATAGTGTCGCAAGTCAAGTCAATCAATCAATCAATGTATGCTATAGGTCGTAGTACAATGTAAGATACTCCCAAGCTATAGTATGTCTCAAGTCAAGTCAATCAAGATAAGGAATCAGCTATAGATCGTAGTACAATGTAAGATACTCCCAAGCTATAGTATGTCTCTACTGTAGTACAATGCAAGATAATCCCAGTCAAGATTAGCCAATTCTAGTATCGATCTCCTCTCCTAAAGGGTACCAAGTCAAGTAGACTCCTATAAATCGTAGTACAATGCAAGATACTCCCAATCTATAGTATCGCAAGTCAAGTCAATCAATCAATCAATGTATGCTATATGTCATAGTACAATGTAAGATACTCCCAAGCTATAGTATGTCTCAAGTCAAGTCAATCAAGATAAGGAATCAGCTATAGATCGTAGTACAATGTAAGATACTCCCAAGCTATAATATGTCTCTAATGTAGTACAATGCAAGATACACCCAGTCGAGAATGGTCAAGGACAGATATAAAACTGACAACTCAATCACGAGAAAAGAGTAACACAAAGAGACCAATATTCTAGCAATGTCAAACATCCTATACGTGCACGTAATCTAGAACAAATAAAGCAATCCAGGACGAATCAATCACAATATGGAATCATGTGACAATATAAAAAGGACTACAATAAGGAAAGAGAAATCATGTAAATACTGTATATGTTCGGCAAGGTATACTTGCCTGGAGGTTGTACGGAGAACCAACAAAGTATCGCCAATCAATCAAGTCAGAAAGTCCAAGTCATCACAACTGTCTCCGAAAGCTGAAATAAATGTTACCAACATTCTCAGAATAGTCAAATCATCTAGGATTGCCTGTCCTTAAGTCCAATTCTGGACACAGGGGCAAAACGGTAATTTTGGGCAAAAACGATATCCGCCGTTGGACCCGCTTTGTACCGAAAAGCGTGACAGAGTCAATGGTCTCTAAAGTCGTCAAACTACATGTCTACGGATCCAATTTTCCGATACGAACCCAACCGTATGTCCAGAGTTGGATTCCGGCGGACCGTGCACAAAATCGCCCGTTGAGTGGAACCGCGGGGTCCGCGAAACGGTGATTTTATCAACAGTCTCAGAATCGGACCAAACTTGGCATATAGGACCAGAAAAACGATACGGTTCTGTTAGCGCAAGTTTTGTCTCGAACTGACGAGCGTGCACAAAGTAATTGGAGAATTTATAAAGTGCACGATACGGTGAATTTTGATGGATACGCATCAAATTCGTCGCGCACACGCGACAATTTGAATTCCATCAAAGCCCACACGACCACGAAGCCGTTACGCAGCTTCGATACTTTCGGTTCGGGGCCACATCGCCTGGAATGGCGGGACGCACGTCGTGTGGAACAATTTTTAGTTTTAAAACAGGTTTTAGGAAACTTCGGAATCCGATTTCTCGGCACGTAGTCGATGAAATCAAATTCCGTTAAAAAGGGATTCGAAGCCCTATATGTTGTAAATAAACGCCTTCAAATTTTTTAAACATGATACTAGACGATCAGAATCGATCGTCAAACTGGGTGATTGGACTGTTATTGGTCTGTTTTCGAACAGGTTTTTCGGGTTTTTTGCGACGATCTCCTGATCGGTATAGCCTACTAGAATTAATTCTACTTGAACAGAATTGAAGGGGGTCATACCGTAATCGTACCTGAAGAATCAGTTCGTTACGAGGATGAGCGTGCACGACGAAAC
>JANAVB010009240.1:0-35029 GCA_029216955.1 Iris pallida
AAGGTTGGGGATGTCATCGAGACACGTTCCATTGAGCCAATTGTGTCAGACCCAACCAAAATAGGCGAAAGCTCTTCTAAGTCCAAGCCACCACAAGACGTCCTCGCTTTTTTAGTAGAGCCAAGAAAAACTCTTGAAGAAGAAGCACTGAGGATGGCTGCCTGCAAATTATTTATAAATTCAGGCAACGATGCCTTTGATGCATTGACTGACTATGTATTCAATAAGGAAGGCTGTGGTCCTCGTCCTTAATCCTTTATTCATGAAAATAATAAAAGAAATTTTATTTTTTTCTGTCTTTTTTTATACATAGTACTTCTTAAGAAACTTGTCATTGATCGATCATGAGTAGATCTCCATTAGGCTTGGATAACCGATAGGCGCCATTAGAAAATACGGTCTCAATTACATAAGGACCTTCCCATTTTGCTTGAAATTTCCCTTTGCTTTTGTGAGTCATAACCATAGGTCTTCGAACGGCTAATACCAGCTCGCCAACCTTGAATACCCTCTCTTTAACTTTACGATTGAAAGTTCGAGATATACGGGCTTGATATAGCTCAATATGCTGTTGTGCTTGAAGACGCTTCTCGTCTAATCCTTCGAGTTCTTGGAGTCGTAAGCGATCATTATTCTCTATAGTTAGCTCATTAGCAATGGCTATTCGAAGAGATGAAATCTGGATTTCTAATGGAAGGACAGCTTCACATCCATAAACCAGTGAGAATGGTGAAAAACCAGTAGGAGTTCGGACTGTTGTTCGATAAGCCCATAAACATTCTCCAAGTTTCTCATTCCAATCACATTTATTAGAAGAGACAAACTTTTTGAGAAGTTCGATGATCGTCTTATTAAAAGCTTCGGCTAAACCATTAGCAGCTGTATTATAAGCCGTAAAAGCCAGATTTTGAATTCGATTCTTATCACAGAATCGATAAAATGCCTGACTGGCAAATTGTGGTTCATTGTCATGAATTATTCGTCGAGGAATCCCGAAGCGATAAATGACATGCTGTTTGATGAAGCTGATCACATTAGATATTTTCACTTCAGCAAGAGGAACTGCTTCTGCCCACTTAGAAAAGTAATCGGTTATAGCTAATATAAACTGATGTCCTTTAACATAAGGAGGGTTAATCGAACCAATGATGTCCATACCCTAAGCTTCGAAGGGCCAAGAGGCTGCTGTAGGATGTAGAAATTCAGACGGTTGATGAATAAAATCAGCATAAATCTGACATACTTTACATCTTCTAGCATAGTCTACAGCATCTGCTATCATAGATGGCCAATAATATCCCATTCTTCGAATACGGTCTTGTAATTTCGGACCAGGTTGATGTGTGCCACAAACACCATCATGAGCTTCACGAAGTGTTTGTTTAGCCTCACTTTCTGAGAGACAGCGCAGCAAGAGTCCATCATATGAAGGACGATATAACATATGTAAAGATGAATCATAATAGAATCGAATTGATCGTCTCTTGATTGATGTAGCTTCTTTTGGATCTTCAGGTAAAATTCCATAAACCGCATAATCGATGAATGGTCTTCTCCAATCCTTCTGTTGGGAACTTGACTCTATAGTATAACTCTGTTCAATATACAGATTATTCTTGACATAGAATAAATCTCGGTCTAACAAAGTAATTGTATTTTGTCTTCGAATTGGAACAGCCAAGTCTGCAGCTAAGCTAGCAAGAGCATCAGCTTCCACATTCTGAGAGCGTGGTACGAATTCGATGAAGAATCCTTTGAATGAAAGGACCAACTCGATTACCACTTGATGATAAGGGATGGGATCAGGATTTCTGACTTCATAAGTCCCTCTAACTTGATTAACAATCAGTTGAGAATCTCCATAAGCTTCTAGGAACCTAATATCCAATTGTTTTGCTACTTGGAGACCAATTAATAGAGCATTATATTCTGCTACATTGTTGGAGCATGGCTCATTGAGAGAATAAGCACAGTATATGCCTATTTTGTCAGGAGAAACCAAGATGATTCCTACCCCAGAGACAATATTGCCTTTAGGCCCAACCCGTGATGCTCCATCAAAGTATAATTGCCATATGTCATTCTTCAAAGTTATGTTACAATCTACGACTTCATCTGGAATGTCCTCATATAACTTTGATGTTTCAGGTATAGGGTGAGCAGCTAAGAAATCAGCTAATGCTTGGCCCTTTACTGATTTTTGAGGTACATAAATCGTGTCATAAGGAGTGAGTAACATCGCCCAGGTAGCTAACCTGGAGTTAAGAATGCTTGGTTTTCTCATCAATACCCGAATGGGATTTATTCTGGAGATGACATGAATAGTTTGTCCCGTCATATAATGTCTTGTCTTTTGTACAGCAAAAACCAAGGCCATACATTTTTTTTTACCGAAGTATACCTGTGTTCAGCTCCAACCATCATTCGACTAAGATAGTAAATTGCTTGTTCATGACCCATATCACTTTTCTGTGCAAGAAGAGCACCAAGTGAATGATCTAAAGCTCGAACATATAGCAAAAATGGTCTTCCTACCACTGGAGGTACCAGAACAAGTGGATTTGTAAGGTATTGCTTAATGTCGTTGAAGGCTTTCTGACACGCTTCATCCCAGAGAAATGATACACCTTTCTTTAATAGACGGAAGAAAGGTTGACATCTCCCAGAGAGATTAGATATAAATCTCCTGATATAAGCAATGCGATCCTGAAAGCCACAAAGTTCTTTCAAATTACGAGGAGGACGCATTTCGAGAATTGCTTTAACCTTATCAGGATCAACATGGATACCTTGAGAAGTAATGACAAATCCTAAAAACTTGCCACTAGAAACCCCTAAGAAAGACTTAGTAGGGTTCATTTTCAATTGATGCTGACGCATCAATTTAAATACTGTTTTTAAGTCTTGAATGTGATCATCTTTTGATCGACTCTTAACAGCAATGTCATCTACGTAACATTCAACTGTCTTCCGTAGATGTTCTTGAAAGATGTTGCTTATAGCCTGTTGATACGTGGCTCCTGCATTTTTAAGACCAAACGGCATAATCGTATAGCAGTAAACCCTAAGGGGTGTTCGAAAAGCAGTATGCTTCTCATCTTCTGGATGTATCTTAATTTGATTGTATCCTGAGAATCCGTCCATGAAAGACATGCATTCGAATCCACATGTATTGTCGATCATCACGTCGGTAATCGGAAGTAGAAATTCGTCTTTTGGACAAGCTGTATTAAGATCTCAGTAATCTATGCAAACTCGAACTTTTTTGTTCTTCTTCATAACAGGAACAATATTGGCAACCCAATCCGGGTGTTGCTCTTCACGAACAAAACCATATGTAATCAACTTTTTGACTTCTGCTTCAATTGCATCCATCATATCTGGTCTAAAGCATCGTTGCTGTTGTTTTACAGGCTTGGCATTAGGAAGAATATTGAGTTTATGAGTAGCAACTTTAGGATCTAGACCTGGCATATCCTCATAACTCTATGCAAAAATATTAATATATTCTTTGATCAATTTTATCAATTCTTCCTTTTCATCTTCAGAAAGGTTTTTACTGATGAATATTGGTTTGGGTGTAGTTCTATCTCCAACATCGATCTGGACAATCTCATCCTCAGTAGGTGGCTGTCGCTGTTCAAAACGAAGTTCCCATTGAGTGTCCATCTGTTAAGCCCAAGGATCATTCTCAAATGGTTCAGATTCACCATCAATTTGAACCATGTTGACTGAAAATATTTGCTCAGATTCATCATAATAACATCCTCTAACATATGAGGAGCAAAACATATCAGATTCGATGAATTGAATTTCTTCTGAATCTGATGATTGCGAAGAGCTAGAGGAGAATTCTTCTAGTATATCGTCATTAAGCATGTAGGACGGATTATATCCCAACCCATGACGAGTTTTCTGGTAAAATGGATCACCACATAATGGTAATCGTCTACCTTTGCCTTGATTGAGACCTTGCATAGTCTTCAAATCATATCCCATATTCTGGATAATCTTGATAGATTGTGATTCTTCCTTTATCTTTATCTCTCAGATCATCTGTCTGAGCAACATGGATATTTCTAGCCAGGCCAAACACAATTTGGTGCTTATTTTTCTTATTAGATGGAATCACGAAAAAAGATTCTTCATGACGTCTATAAGTTACACAAGCTTACGATGAAGCAACTACAGGAAGAAGATAGGGGGAAGATGTTAAGAACTTTTGAGCATAAGGTCCAACATCGACATGAGAAGGAAAGGAATTTTCCTTATAATCAATGTATAAAGTTTCTTCTGTGTCTATGTTGTCTTTATATTGATGACTTTGATTATCAGAAGATAAAGTCATTCTTTCAATAAATTTGACAGCCATATACTCAAAAAGGAAATCTTCATTGATATCAAGAAGTACAGAATGATCAATATTTACATCATTTACAATTTGACTGCTACGCTTCGGATTAATCACTAATGGACCATCATCCGTCTTTTGCGTAGATTTGCCAAGATTGACAATCAATGGTGGTTCTGGATCATTCGTACAATAAGTATGCCCTTTAACCTTAATCATAAAAGGTTGAACTTGGCTCTTAGTAGGAACATTCATTGATTCCTCAGATGAAGCTTGAGTTCTTCCTTTAACCTTGATCATCAGAGGTTGATTGTTGACAGGTTGGGATTGGATTCGTCCCTTGACTATGATTTTCAAAGGTTGCTCTTCTGGTGGATCTTTATTAATAGACTGATCTTCGGTAGATGATCGATCTTCAGCTATGTATGATATCTCTTTCACATACTCTTGTTTGTAAAGCCTTGAGTCAGAAAAATAGGCTTCGACACCCTTGAAAGGATTGATATCAGCAAACTCAGTCTTCACAGCTCCTTTGGAATCTACGTACTTGAAACATTGATGAAGAGTTGAAGGCACGATGTTATGTTCATGTATCCACAGTCTCCCAAGAAGGATATTGTAGGATACGTCTGAGTTGATAACATAGAAGGTTACCATAGTTCGAAGATCACCAATCTGAATCTTCAGACGAATCTTCCCCAGTGGTTTACTCTTGCCAGAGTTAAAATCAACTATCGTGGTACTAGTGTAAGTCAGATCACTAGTAGGAATCCTCAGTGGTATTAGCATACTCTGAAGAATTATGCTAATTGAAGACCCATGATCAATATAAATCCTGTCAATTTTAGTGGATCCGATATACCCAGTGTAGCACAGAGGCCTGTCATGCTTGTTATGCTTCAACAGCATATCTTGTTGTGTAAAGGTGATGTTGAGAATTACTTCCATCACACTATGACATTGTGGACATGATACTGGTGTACTATCAGGACTCTTGAGTTGAGCCAAGCATGAGTCTGCTTGTAGCAAAGCTTCACTCAAAGTCTTCCTGCTTTCTTTAGAAAGACGAAGCGGCTCAAATATAGATAGTCTAGCCGGAGTATTGGCTAACTGGGCTAGAATATCAAATTTGTAGGGTTTCATCACCACCCCCTGACCAGAAGCAGACTTCAATGGGACGTCAAAGCGTACTGCTTTCTGTTTCCCCTTTTTAACCACAGATGGTTTAGCAGGAACATGAGACGGTTGAATTGGTGATGTTTCAACATCCTCTGCTTCTTTGGAGGATCCCTCATAATCTTTGTAGTACTCTTTCCCAGATCGTGTACCAGCAAAAATTTCTTCTTCAGACCAAAAGAAGGAAGTACCATATTACTGGATTTAGTCTTCCTTCCCTTAGCCTTCTTTTTGTGAGGATTGTTATGAGGAACTTCAGAACCCAATCCAACAGTGGATTTTTGATTTTGAATTTACAAAGGAAGTCGTATTTCTTTATCATAATTCAAACTGTCTGGTTTTTGAAAGTCATAACCCATCTTCTTCATGAGGAGGACAGATTGTTGACTGTACAAGTGGGTAGGTAGTGGACTTTCAATAGGTGGTTCAACAGAGGAAGAAGAAGAGATCTCTGTAACTACAGGAGAATGAGGAATAGAAGTCTCTGTTGCTACGGTAGAAGAAGAATTCGGGATATAAGGAAGAATCCCTGTAGGAGCTTTTTTATAAGCAGCGAAGACTTGTTGTGTCCTGTATAAAGGAATACTATTCATGGCTAGCCACTGCTGATGAGTAAGCTTGAGCTTGGTAGGAGGAGCCAAACTTGGAGGATATATGTTCAATCCTCTCAGCCTATCTTCCAAAGAAATACCATCCCATAGATGATCCAAATCATCAATATCTTAAATACTATGAGAAATCATGTTACAGGTTTTGACTTTCTTACCTTTCTTGGATTTTGAAGTTTTACCTTCATCTTCCTTTTCAGGTATTAAATCAGGATGTAACCATATAATTTCACCATTCTTTAATGTGAGAGGCAATAATCCTTCGATTTTTTCCCTGGCAGGCGGGATATTCACAATCTTCATCGTCGCCTTCGGAATTGGGACAATTCCATCTGGGATTTGCTGAGAAGGAAAATCTCCAAACTGAAGAGAAATTATATTGGTTGTGACCGTATGCTCATCATTGGTTAAAGCGATGGCATTGGCATTAATCAGCTCTTGGATTTTCTTCTTTAGGACATAACAAGTCCTGGTAGGATGATTTATGTATCTGTGATAGATACAATATTTGGGATTGTCAGTGAGATTCACCTCATTAGGCCTCTTTGGCTCCGGGATCTGGAGTTTGCCACTCTTCACCAGACATTGGAATATCCCTGGGATATCGCTCTCATCAAAAGAATATTCTTCTTTTGGTTTAGAAGATTCCTGACTATTCGGCGTCGTTTTATTTTTGGAAAGATTAACCATAAGAGTGTCCTTTCCTTTTACATTACGATTGCCAGAAATATTTCCAGGATTTCCTTTTTTTCATTTATCTTCTGAGGTAAAAATCATCACATGTTCACAAGCCAACCTACCATTGGTCTCGGCAGAGACTGCTGCTATAATAAACGAAGCCCAATCTATGAATTGGGAACCCGTGAAGACAGCAATGGATGGTCGTAGATTCATCTTGCATGTATCAATTAATGCTGAATCCGGCATACCAGGAGGCATCTTTAGAGTAGCCTGTTGGAAACGTTCGATGAACGTTCGAGTATCTTCCTTCTCCATTTGTTTGATTTCTATTAAGGAGGACATGTTCATGTCCATACCTCCTTCATAGAAGAGGGAAAGAAATATTGCTTTAAATTCGTCAAAAGACGAAATGCAATTGTCGGATAAACTACGATACCAGTCGTAAGCTGAACCCGTCAAGCATCCAATGAACACTCGAGGGAGAAGAGCATCATTTTTCTGCAGATGTACAGTCATAATATCAAAATAATTGATATACTGACTAGGAGAAGCTCTTCCATCAAACAATACCATTGATTGTGGCTTAAATTTCGGTAGAAAGGGTGCATCATTCCAATGAGGAGGATAAGGTTGCTTAATCCCTAACCTCTGGAGCTGATCCTTGTGCTTCAAAACTTCAAACTGTGCTTTGAGCTCACGTACTGCTTGAATGGCTTCACTAGTTTGCGGAAGCACATTTGATTGAATGGTTGTTGGATGTACCGTAATCCCCACCGGAGATGGTACATCTTCTGGAATAATGGGATCTGGAGATGTAGAATTTTGGTTAACAGCAGGCTCTTGAATATTCAAGGGTATATCAACCCCTTGACTATCTTGAGTTTGTGCTGCTACTTGTACCGGTGTTACTACTGTCGGCTGAGCATTTTGCTGAGTCAATATTATCTGGTGCATGCTTTGCATCATGTTAAGCATGTCTTTCAGTAATTACTCAACGGCAGTGAGACGTTGTTCTGTATTAGCAGATGACGTCTCTGGTTCATCTCCAATAGCATAGGATTCAACCTCTTTTGAAGATATAAAAGGATTGGTATAGAGGTATGAATCGGCACTATCAGTTTCGGACTCAAAAGATTGAGTACCTCCAGCTTCTGAATCAGAAGTCTGCAGCTGTCTTTGCCTTCTTGATCGAGTATTTTGATATACTCCCTCAAAAGAATCAAGAAGTCTGTTAAATTATTGTTGACCTGGAGTTTGGGATGTATTCCGTCTAGGACGTCATCCTCTGTTGGTATGAGAGGCCATGTTGACTGACGCATATGACAACTCATGTTCTTGGTCATCAGCTTGTTGTTGAGGCACATTAAAACTCAATCGATCAAAAACTGACCGCTTTGAAGCCGAACAGCAACAGTTGATTACAATCTGGTGACACTTACAATAGTGATTTTCTTGGGGGAGTGTCACGGAAGATTGTCTATTTTTACACTTTTGCATAAGCAATTTACGTAAATCAGAAGGAGTAGAGGGAGAAGTCTTCTTTATTACATTTGGAGTAGAAAAACGTTTAGTCCCTTGTGTATAAAGAAGACTACTGGCTGCATTCGCAGAACCAAACTATACATTTTTACGTGCTTGGAGTTGTGTGCGTAAATCTTGAGATTTTTGAGCATTCGCAGAACCAAACTATACATTTTTACGTGCTTGGAGTTGTGTGCGTAAATCTTGAGATTTTTGAGCACGAAGGACTCCATTTTCATTGCGTATAATTTGTAGGTTTGGTACCTTGCGTACAGCAGTATAAGAAGGTTGTTGGTTGAAATCAGAAGTTTTACCAACTGTGTTTTTATGCTTCATACGTGTAGGTACATTCACTTTAGATGCAGAAGCATCATTGTGAATTTTATCTACACTGTCACAGACAGAAGATTTACCTTTACGTATAGAGCGCAAAATATGAGTATCTGCCACGTCATAGACGAGAGATTTTCCTTTACGCGTAGAGCTTAAATTTTGTGTGTCTACCACGTCACAGACGGGAGACTTGTTTTTACACTCAGGAAGTAAAACCTGATTTTTACGCGTAGGACGTAAAACCTGATTTTTACGCCCAGAGCGTAAGACTGGAGAGTCTACCATGTTACAAACGGAAGACTTGTTTTTACGCGCATGGCATATCACTGAAGTAGAGACTGCCTCATCACAGATGGGAGCCTTTACAACAGGAGTGGGAAGAATTCCCTTGCCATCACAAGTAACAGAGAGATCAAAAGCTGTTTTAGATTTAGGAATCCAAACTTTTTGTGCTTTACGAGATTTTTGAATATTGGAGCAGCGAGAACCACCCCCAGTTCGGAGCATCTCTTCATAAGCAGTCTGGTCAAAGTGTACAACCAGAGTCTTCTTTGTCGATCCGATCGACACATCATCATATTGAGCAATTGCCTCCTCGTCAGAGGAGAAGGTCGTCCCCAACAGAGTCGCCATTTTGTTTCACTTAACAAAAGGCCTAAAATTGGCTTTTGAAAATAAAACCAGAAAAAGTACAAGAAGTACAAGTTGTTCTGGAAAGTATTGCTATGGAAATCTGATCTGAAGGCGATCACTTTGTTCCTTGGACCATATGATGATGATGAAGATCACTGCTAGAAGGTGAACAACCGGAAGAACTAAGTCACCAGAAAGGTATCGACACACTTGGGCACTAATGGCAAGGCCGAATGCTTTCCTGCTTTGCTTCACTCTGTTCTGGAAGAAAAGTTGAAGAAGAATGCTCTGGAGAATCAAAATCTCTGAGTTCTGATCTCTCTGTCTATATCTCCTCTCTCTCTCTGCCCCTCTGTCCCTTTATATGAGAAAAATCAGTCTATTTATAGACTTAGGCCTTTTGTGCGTAAAACTCAGCAATAGTTCCTGTCTTTACGCTAATAACTGCCACCCAATGACTGAAGTCATCCTCTACACTACGTTGATATGTATCCCATTATTTCAATAAAACTAGGATGCACTGTACACACGTTCTTCGAGATGTGTGGTATGAAAAGCCATAGTAGGCAAACCACGTTCCAAAGTAGTCAGGAAGGATAGGGCAGTAAACAACAACCCAAATATACTCTGAGCGTAAAGTAGTAGACTAGGCATAAAATAGCCCTGACATGGACTTTCCGCGTAAAGCGGTTGATAAACAACCTTGAGCGAAAAAGTAGCCCAAATAAACTTTATGCACACGTTAACTTTGAGCGTAAACAGCTCATATAGTGTTCATGCGTAAAAGAAGCCATCTTGTGAGCGTAAAATAGCTCAGTCCACATACTAAACGACAATATTGGTTTCTGTGTAAAACAAATCCCTTCGAATCCTGTGTTATATGCCGTCAGTAAATCTTTATGTCAGACCCATTATTAAAATTGCATTAAATGCATGATTTGAACAATTTGTCTCTGGCGTAAAGTGGTAGGCGTGTCCCTGGCGTAAAGCTGCTGATCTGTCCTTGGCGTAAAGCGGTTGGTCTGTCCTTGGCGTAAAACAGATCATTTTAAGTGAAATACTCTATCTCTTTGACTCATTATATGAAGTACTTTTTACGCTCCTACCCCAGTCGTACGCCACTCCTTTCAGTGCCCCGACAAATATGCTGGTGAGTAGCGCATCCTCCTTCGAAGATGTCCCGTTTGGGACTGGAAGTACGTCAGATAGCGACGCAGAGAGTCCTTTTGTCGTATGACGTCAATGTTTGTAGTTTATATTTGGGAGGATAAACCACTTTGTTCTATTCGAGGGGATAAGGTTGGGGGATGCCCATCTTTTGGCGCTCCTCTTGTCTATTCTTGGACTCAAAGCGTTCGCGCAGGTCCCTGATCATCTCGACCACGTCTTCCGTGGAGCTGGGAGTCGGGGAAGATGGTACCACCTGGAGTTGAGCATTTGAGGGCTCCGATGTCCGAGGTGCTTCGTGGCGATTCGTATCCAAGGATACCCGTTGAAGGGGTACACTTGATTCTCCATTGGACCCTGGGTCGGGACCGGTAGAAGGTGTCCTGGCCAAAGCTGACCGTATCTCAAACACTGCTTGAGTCAGTGTTTGCATGGAGGCAGAGAGGGTTTTGAGTCCCTCCCTCCAGGGTATCCATGCGCTGGACGAGGTCTGCTGGCGGCACATCAGACTCGGTATCACCCCCAGCCATGTATACTGTCATAACGCGGCTGAAAGTGGATGGATCGGTTGAGGCTTCACTCCCGGCTTCACTCTCCTGTAAGGGAGTTGCCTCTCCTGGAGCTTCATCTTGGCCATCCCCAGCTATGTTCTGGAGAACATTCTCGACAGGAGCATCTGCAAGGGCCTGATTACCCTCAGTTCTATCTTGAAGGACTTCTTCGTCTCCGAGACTCAGATCCGCAGGGGCTAGACTACCCCCAGCTATATTTTGGAGGACACCCTCATCTTCGGGAGAAGTATCCGTAAGGGCCTGATTACCCCCAGTCCTGTCTTGAAGGACTTCTTCGTCTTCAAGATGCAGATCCACAGGGGCTGGACGACCCCCAGCTACGTCCGGGAGGCTGACTTCGCCTCGAGGATGAAGATCCACCCCCAGCTGTGCTTTGGAGGATACCTTCATCTTTGAAAGGAGGCTCAACAAGGGTTTGACTACCCCCAGCTTCCTCCAAAATCTTCTTCCTCCTCCGAGTGCCTTCGAACACTCCGGAGGACGAGACAGCTATCTTGCTTTTCCTTGGTTGGCTCTTAGACGAGGACAAGGAATTGCCTGTCGTCTTTCGGACTGACGAGGAGTTAGAGATTACATTGCATGAAGCAACCTCTGGCTCTTCTTTTGTTGACACCTTCTTCCCGAGGTGACGTCGGAGGGGTATCGATAATTGCAGCTGCTGGAACATCGACTGTCTTCGTGGGACTGCTGCCTTGCAATAGCAGTTGATGGTGACAACAGCACAAGTGTGTCCTGTGAGGGGTGCATCGTGCTTGTCAGTCGACTATCATGATCGACGCTTGTGAGTGATCATGTTACGCAGATCATTTGAAGGAGAGTGCCACTTTTGTACCCCTTTCAGGCGCATGGTAAGGCCAAGCGCCGGGGTGGTCAAGTGAATGATGTGCCCCCTGATCCAACCCAAACAGGCGCTCAGATCAGTAGTGGGGGAACAACATTTAAAGTGACTTGAACGGACCTCAGACGCACAACCAGAGGAGACCGGGAGTTCAAGACTACTGGGTTTGCCTTGCTCGACTCGGTTGCGAACGCAACAGATGCGTCCAAGTGAGACAAGGACTTTGAAGGTCGGCTCGTTTCTGGCACAGAAGCACCTGAGTCGACCTTATACAGCTTACCATCAGCAGCGTGCATGATTGTGAGCGTATGCTTCTGGCTTGCTGCTGGCATAGCACGTTTGGGGCGCATGGCCCGTGTTGCCTTGGACTTCTTCGTACTAGCCCGCTGGGGCACGTAGTACTCAGAATCCAAATTCTCCTCGCCACTACAGCGAGTGAGTCTGTCAAAGACAGACCTTCTATGGCACATCGGAGGTGATGTACGGGGCATTAGCTGCGCCCCTGCTCCATCGACGCATCTTCCTCGCCCGAGAGGGAGATGGCTGGAGAATGTGGTCAGCCACACGTTTCCCCGAGAGATGCGCTGCACCGGTGGGCGCATCTTGGTTGCTGAGGACGTCAGCAGGAAGGGAAGGCTGGATCGACGCATCCCCTTCGGTAGTGGTGCCAGAGGCGTCGACCTTGCGCATCCAGACTCGGCGAGTCTTCTTCGGCTTTGGCAGCCGCTTCGAAGGACTCACACTGCCTTCAGAGATGAACTCCTCATACGCCTGTTGATTGAGGCGTACGACCAGTGTCTTGTGGGAGGAGCCAACCTTTACGTCGTCGGATTGCGACACAACTTTCTCGGTGGAGGAGAAAGAGGTCCACAGCAGAGTCGCCAGCTTGTTTGCCATTAAAATCTTTTGATGTAATTTTAATACAAACAGAACAGTATTACAATGTAGGACTTAGATGTAGTCCTAGGAGTACACTTTTGTTTATCTGGATCCCTTGTGCCGATGGAGCGAGTGGTAATACGTTGACTCCGTTGACGATCTGACGATGGTTATCGGTTCTCTGAAGGTCTGAGTTGCTCTGGGTGCTGGAGCTTACGGAGAGGAAGAAGACGTTGAGTGTCTGTATCTGCCTCGGTGGTTGTGCGATGTCTCTGTCTGTCTATATATGTTCGTATATGGAAGAAGGATAATGATCCCTCTATTTATAGTTTGCATGCTGGCTGCTCATACGCGCATATGTAGGATGCGCCTGGACGCGGGAGATGTCACGTGGTGATTGCTGATGGAGGCGCATGGACTGATGCGTCCCTGATTGAGGAGTTGAATTCTTCATGCTACTGTTGTGGGCTGGCACGTAGCAGGGGAAAGAATCTTTCCTGTTGCTGAGATCTTGGGTGAATCGAGTCAAAGGACACAGTGTCGTAGGCCCATGGCTCGGAAGATCTCGGATTTGGTGGGGAATGATCTGGTAGGATGCTGCCTGAGATTGGGCGCATGAGGAGACTTTGGCTCGTAACCTTTGGGAGTCACGAACCTATTCGGGGCGCATGGCTTTTGAGGCGCATGCGAGTCTCCAGTAGTGACTTTTACTTCTGTCTTTAGGGATCAGAGAAAGTCTGAGGCGCATGGCTTTTGAGGCGCATGCAGAGCTTCGGTAGTGACTTTACTTTCTGTCTTTAGGGATCAGAGAGAAAGTCTGATGCGCATGGCTTGAGACGCATGCAGAGCTTTGGGCGTATGCTGCGGAGGCGCATACGAGATGGTTGGGCGGCCACGTGGTTGTAACCGTCGGAGGAAAGTAATGATGATGCCGACGTTGGCGACGCTCATTTTTTGAAAAAGCTGTAACTGTTCAGTCTCGAGGGACGTGCTGCCAACTCTGTCAGATTTTAGCATTTAATGTTTTTGACAGGGTGATGGACCGTTGAGTGGGCGCATCGATCGGCGTTCCTCTAGGCACATGGGGCCGCATGGGGTGTATGCTTTGTGAAGCGCTTGGTGCTGAGAGGCGCGTCTGTGTGATGCGCGGTCTGGCCGGCACATCCGCTCCGCGTGACACGTCTTTATTGGTGCGATTGTTACGTTCTTCGAGTGCTTTAAATAGCCGTTTTTGACTTGGCTGAATTCGAAGCGTCTGGTTCATCCATTTAATGTAAATTCATTGTATGGGATTCGGAGAGCCATCCACTTGGCGCATGGGTTTGATTTGTCCGGCCTATAAATAGTGGCATGGAGGGAGTTTGATCCTCGTTCTCTCATCCTCCCGAATGAATTTGTTTGCTCGAGCATATTCTGTTGATGAGATGCTCCCGAGGGTGAAGATGCGACGCAATGTCTTCATTGATGCACTTAAAGGTGATTGTTACATCCAAAAGTCGGGGTCGAGGGCTTCTGAGGCAGGCGGAAGGTGCCTGTTGCATCCCAAGATCGGGATGCTCGAGCCTCATCTCCGTTATGCTGGAAGAGCCGCAGATTGGAATTGCGGTGCTGCTGCTCTGGAGGCTCTTTCTTCTGTCAGAGTGGGTGTTGCCCATTCTAGTTGTGTCGAAAGCTGCTCCTTTAGCCGCGGTTTCGATTGCGGTCTTCCTTTGTCTTTGGAGGCTCTTTCGAAGCCTCCTTTGGCCGCAAGTTGATTTGCAGTGCTCCTCTCTTCCTCGGTTTGGGGAGCTATTCCTCCAGTGTAACGCCCCAGTCCCAATATACGTAGGACTAGGAACGTAGACATGCCAGCTGTATTCATACGAAGTAGTAGGCCTCGTATAAATACATAAGCTGTAAAATGTAGTAATCCAAGACAAACTAAATCTCATCCACAATGAAAAGAATAATAATATAAAAATCAACTTGGATATTTATGATACAATCGTTGGCGGAGACAAAGTCCACTACCAACTATCTTAATGAAAGAAATATACAAGACTCGATCCATGAAATGGCAAGATGAACCAAGCGCAATCGTCTTCGAAGAAATGGAGAGACCACGACCTTGGCTAGGATACCTGCGGAAGACATGAACACACCTGGGGAAAAAACTGGGTCCCAGACGGACGTAGCAAGATACAAGAAGAAAAGCTAATATGAATTGTCAGAATAAAATAATATTAAACTAGACATAAATATGCAAAGGATATTCTAACAACCTAATGTACAATTTAGAGAAAAACTTTCATGCGCATGGGGGATTTTAGGCTATGTGTACGTAACTGGATCCAATCATTTGTATCCGGCCGTAACGTCCAAAACGTCAGAGGGTATATCTGCAAATATATCGCCACAGTTCCATCCGGAGACTGTGGTTTACCTGTTGGCTTCCCATACGCACTAGCGACTGTCCTTCCCCAATATTTCCTATACTGTTCAAGTCATGTCCATGGCTCGTCCAGTTTTGTAACTGCTTGAGTCTCTAAAACCCTAGTCATAACAGTTACGATCATCTACCATCACACGACTTTAGAGATAGCTAGTCAATAAGTCGTGCCCCAAACACAACATGTCTCAACCGTGTAGTGTGAGTGTCACAGCCAAAGGAGATATAAGGATATCCCCAACAAGAAGGTAGTCCGCTAACACTAAGTTAACATGCATATAGTAAAATAAAACGACTAAAAGAGTCGCTTGCACCCAAGCATGGCTTGGACGCACAGTTATAACAAATAAAATAACAATACGAAATAAGTAATAAATGCTGAAAAAAATAATATGACAGTTAATTAGCAAGGGATAACTTGCCTGTTGAGTCGCCTGGTGAGCTGTCTGGTGTGGTGCAATGATCAGGTGGCACAAAGTGCGACTTTGATGCAACAACTATGCAAGGTGACCTCTGATGGTGGCACGGACAGTACCATTGGATTCCGATGGGTCAAATTAGTTAGGGTGGACATAAGGTAGGCTTGAATTGGGCGAAGGAATAGGAGAATAGGCTGGTTATGGACAATGATTGATAATAGAAATAATTGCGTAAACAATACTATACTATTTTAGAAAAATATCATATATTTATTAGTTAAAATATCTTTCCGTAAATACTTTAAAATAATTTATATATAACAATTTGAAAACAAGATTTTAGTCCAAATATTATTTTTGGCTCAAAACTTACATTTTGATTAAGAACTATTAATAATATATTTAAGGCCAAATTATATTTGAAAGAAAATAGCTAGAATACTTTAGTAAAATCGTACTTGAAATATTGCAAGAATCTAATTTAGGAATCTAACAAAATATTAGTAAAACCAGTGGATATAATATAGCCATATTAGTATTATAAAACTATATTTATATAACAATGTATTTGTAAACCACTGTTTTTACACAAATCTTAACAATTAAAAAAAATTGTTGAAATAATAGAGTAACAATAATATTCGTATATACTTACATTAATCAGTAAATTAAATTAGTAATAATAATAATATAATCAAAATATCAATGATAATAATAAGAATAATAAGAATCAGTAAATCATTATAACTGAAATGATAAAATAATAATAATAATACTAAAGTTAATGAAATAAATAAAATCAAAGAAAATAAATAAAATCATTTCACTGGTTCTCCTCTTCCGAGGAGACCAGCTATTAGCTAAAGCCTAAGAAAAAAAAACTTTTTAGAGAGGGGGAGAGAGAGAGGAGAAGAGAGATGTGAGCGAGAGGCGGTGGCGGTCAGCGGGAGGTGGCACGGAGAGTTTCGGGCGGCGCCGCTCGGCGGAGCGGACGGAAGGAGAGGCGAGAGGATGGGAAAGGAGGAGAGCGGTCGGGCGGAGGGTGGATCGGGGTCGCCGGCGGCGGATTCGAAGCGCTTAGGAGGAGGAACGACGTTGGGGGCATCGTCGGAGGAGATCGGCGGTGGCGCGGTGGGTTTCGTGTCGAGCGGGTGGAGCTGGGGGTTTGGGAGTCGTTTGGTCGGGGCTGGACACGGCGGGACGGAGGCGGAGTCCGGCGGATGGAAGGGACGGGCGGCTAGGGTTTCTGGCCGGGGAGAGGCGGCTGTCACGGAGCGGATGTTGGTGGAGGCTGGCGCCGGAATGATCAGAGGAGGGCTACACCGCCAGCTTCGACGGTCTGGGTGCAGATGCATCTGCGCCGAGACGCAGGCGGGTGTGCGGGTCCGACAGCTCGCCGGGACGTGACAGCGTGGGAGTGTGAAGGCCGGGCGGGGCTACCTGGGGTCATGATCTGGCGGCGGCGCACATCTCGGCCATGCCGCGACGGAGGAGGTAAGGGATTCCCTTCTTCTTTCAATTTTTTGGTGGTGGCAATGGAAGCTAGGAGTAGGCCGGGGTCCATGGTGGCGGAGGAACGATGATGGCTGGTTTGGTAATAATGGTGTCGGGTAGACGGGGACGTCGGGGTGGAGAGGCCTGAAGGGTTGATGGGGGGTGGCAGTGGATGGGTATGGTGGTGTGATGGTCGAGGGGTATGTAGAGGCAGGGAAGGACTGGTCGGAGCGAGGAGCCGGGGACAGTGGTAGAGGCGATAGCCGGGATAATGGCAACGTGTAGGAGGGGTTAGGGTGGTCTGGTGGTAGAGCGGGGTACTGATGATTGTGTGGTGGCTGGTCGGGGTGTGCTCGGGGTGAGCATGGTGGAGATGGTGCTCGGTTAGGTTAGGGATTGGGATTCGTGTCGTATCATACGAGATACGGACACAAGGATGGTTAGGGTTTGCTTATGGGTTTGTGGATTAGGCTGTGTTGGGGTTGGCGTATCCTACGAGACACATGATTGGGTGGACGTGTCCGGAGTGTCGGACACGAAGGATCAATATATATGTAATAATATAAATAGTGTAAAAGAGAATATGGACACAGACACGATGCACGAACCTTGGTTGTGGAATTTATGGAAAATAAATCATGGAGAAAATAATATGGAGGAGTACCTGCCTATTTATAGGTTGTGGAAATTCCCATTTGGATAGGATTAGGAATATTTTAAACCAAAAAATAGATAATTCATCTGTTAATTAAAAATCAATCAAATCCAATCTAAATCTAAATCCAATTTCAAATACAAATCAAATTTAAATCTAATTAAATTCTTGGTTTAAACTCAATAGGATAAATCAAATTTCAAATATTTAACTATTTAAATAAATTCAAAAATCAAATCAAGATTTAAATGGCCACAATAACTTCCAAATATATTTTTCAAAATACCAATAATAATAATTTCGAAAATAATAAATATTTTTAAATATCTTTTTGAATAATAAACTATTAATATTAATAAATCTTAAAAATTATATTTTTATTTAAATAAACTAGCGAAATATTTATGAAATATATGTATACACGAATAATATTATTTATTCTAAATAAAAGGCTTTTCATAAATAAAATCATAAATTTAGAAATTTTGATAGCTAAATTAAATATTACATGTATTATTTTGAAACTATAAAATAAGAAAAATGTTTTTCTAAAAATATGTACGCTCTCACATATTCGCACTCGTCGAGCAAAACGAAATTTCGTATACGACGTACAATACGACTACGTGACATGTAATACAAAATTTAAATCAATGCCAAAATCGATAAAATAAAAAAATATAGTAGAAATTTAGGGGTTTTACATCCTACCCAACTTAAAAGAATTTCGTCCTCGAAATTAGGAATTAGTAGGGGGTGAGAAGACACAAGGGGGTATCGATGGAAAACAATCTAAAACAAATCATGTCGTAAGAAATCACGATCTAGATCATAGAAAATAATACGGTATGGTCACGGGTAATGAATGAGGGTCACGATTAATAGAATGAAAAGATTCACTTAAATTAAGCGATTAGAGGGCCTTGATAGGGCCGAGTAGTTTGGGATGAAGATGTAGCAACATCGAGTGAGAATGGTCATAGCGATGGGAATGTTAGAGGAAGTTCTAGTTTAACGCTTTCGTCCTTCTAAAATAAGTGAAGGCGAAAACAATATAGAGTTCAAAGGAGGCGTTTATCGAATACGAATACGTGATTCAATGACGAAAAATAAAAAAATAAAAAGGAATTGTCAAGGCAGTCGTGGATGGAATTCTAGAGGCCGAGTTTAATTATGTCCCATCCACGTAGAATAATAGACAAAAACGAACCAAAGTGCACTTGGTTGATCAGACCATTATGCACCGGTTCTGATTAGACAACATGCTAGTGAGCGCTCAATAGCATATGTCATGAACAAACTCGATAAAGAATAAGCTTGCAAAAAACTAGGCTACATTAGCATCATTAGTCAAAATGGTAAATACATAGGCACGAGAGATTAAGATTTAAAGAAGGTAGAATGATTCTAAGTCATACAGTCGTCCTATAGTCTTCTTGTCCAAGTCCTTGGTTGGCTAGACGGGTTAGGTCCTCTAGATTCTAGGATCTAAATAAGCTTGCTAATATAGGTCACTAGGTCAAAGGGGTTGCTAGTTTATAAGGTATTCTACCCAACTTAAAGAATTTAAACTAATGGTGTTTTGGGACAACTAACTAATAGGGTCAATATCTAGCAAGCACGAAGGGAAGATAGGAATTATGATAGAAGGATTCAAGCAAGATGCAGTCGATGAGTCGAATGATAGTTCAAATATGGAATCGAGGAAAGGGGTCAAGTATATGGATGAGATCCTAGACTTCTAATCTTATCCGCAGGCTTGCTTGGTACGGTAAGTAACCAAACAATTTATCTTGACCTGCATGGGCCACCACAAAAACATGTAATGCCCAGTCCTAATATACGTAGGACTAGGAACGTAGACATGCCAGCTGTATTCATACGAAGTACGTAGGCCTCGTATAAATACATAAGCTGTAAAATGTAGTAATCCAAGACAAACTAAATCTCATCCACAATGAAAAGAATAATAATATAAAAATCAACTTGGATCTTTATGATACAATCGTTGGGCGGAGACAAAGTCCACTACCAACTATCTTAATGAAAGAAATATACAAGACTAGATCCATGAAATGACAAGATAAACCAAGCGCAATCGTCTTCGAAGAAATGGAGAAGACCACGACCTTGGCTAGGATACCTGCGGAAGACATGAACACACACCTGGGGAAAAACCAGGTCCTCAGACGGACGTAGCAAGATACAGGAAGAACAAGCTAATATGAACTGTCAGAATAAAATAATATATAAACTAGACATAAATATGCAAAGGATATTCTAACCACCTAACGTGCAATTTAGAGGACAACTTTCATGCGCATGGGTGGAATTTTAGGCTATGTGTACGTAACTGGCATCTAGTCATCTGTATCCGGCCGTAACGTCCAAAACGTCAGAGGGTATATCTGCAAATATATCGCCACAGTTTCATCCGGAGACTGTGGTTTACCTGTTTGGCTTCCCATACGCACTAGCGACTGTCCTCCCCCAATATTTCCCACACTGTTCAAGTCATGTCCATGGCTCGTCCAGTTTTGTAACTGCTTGAGTCTCTAAAACCCTAGTCATAACAGTTACGATCATCTACCGTCACACGACTTTAGAGATAGCTAGTCAATAAGTCGTGCCCCTAACAACATTTCTCAAACCGTGTAGTGTGAGTGTCACAGCCAAAGGAGATATAAGGATATCCCCAACAAGAAGGTAGTCCGCTAACACTAAGTTAACATGCATATAGTAAAATAAAACGACTAAAATAGTCGCTTGCACCCAAGCATGGCTTGGACGCGCAGTTTATAACAAATAAAAATAACAATACGAAACAAGTAAATAAATGCTAAAAATAAATAATATGACAGTTAATTAGCAAGGTATACTTGCCTGTTGAGTCGCCTGGTGAGCTGCCTGGTGTGGTACAATGATCAAGGTGGTACAAAGTGCGACTTTGATGCAACAACTATGCAAGGTGACCTCTGATGGTGGCTACGGACAGTACCATTGGATTCCGATGGATCAAATTAGTTAGGGTGGACATAAGGTAGGCTTGAATTGGGTGAAGGAATAGGAAGAATAGGACTGGTTATGGACAATGATTGATAATAGAAATAATTGCGGTAAACAATACTTATACTATTTTGGAAAAATATCATATATTTTATAAGTTAAAATATCTTTCCGTAAATACTTTAAAATAATTTATATATAACAATTTGAAAACAATATTTTAGTCCAAATATTATTTTTGGCTCAAAACTTACATTTTGATTAAGAACTATATAATAATATATATTTAAGGCCAAATTATATTTGAAAGAAAATAGCTAGAATACTTTAGTACAATCGTACTTGAAATATTGCAAGAATCTAATTTAGGAATCTAACAAAATATTAGTAAAACCAGTGGATATAATATAGCCATATTAGTATTATAAAACTATATTTTATATAAAAATGTATTTGTAAACCACTGTTTTACACAAAATCTTAACAATTAAAAAAATTGTTGAAATAATAGAGTAACAATAATATTTGTATATACTTATATTAAATCAGTAAATTAAATTAGTAATAATAATAATAATAATCATAATATTAATGATAATAATAAGAATAATAAGAATCAGTAAATCATTATAACTGAAATTGATAAAACATAATAATAATAATACTAAAAGTTAATGAAATAAAATAAAATCAAAGAAAATAAATAAAAATCATTGCACTGGTTCTCCTCTTCCGAGGAGACCAGCTATTAGCTAAAGCCTAAGAAAAAAAACTTTTTAGAGAGGGGGGAGAGAGAGAGGAGAAGAGAGAGTGAGCGAGAGCGGGTGGCGGTCAGCGGGAGGTGGCGCGGAGGGTTTCGGGCGGCGCCGCTCGGCGGAGCGGGCGGAAGGAGAGGCGAAGAGGATGGGAAAGGAGGGGAGCGGTTCGGACGGAGGGTGGATCGGGGTCGCCGGCGGCAGATTCAAAGCGCTTAGGCGGAGAGGAACGGCGTTGGGGGCTTCGCCGGAGGAGATCGGCGGCTGGTGGCGCGGTGGGTTTCGTGTCGAACGGGCGGATCTGGGGGTTTGGGAGTCGTTTGGTCGAGGCTGGACACGGCGGGACGGAGGCGGCGTCGGCGGATGGAAGGGACGGGCGGCTAGGGTTTCTGGCCGGGGAGAGGCGGCGGTCACGGAGCGGATGTTGGTGGAGGCTGGCGCCGGAATGATCAACCGCCAGCTCCGGCGGTCCGGGTGCAGACGCATCTGCGCCGAGACGCAGGCAGGTGTGCGGGTCCGGCAGCTCGCCGAGATGCGACAGCGTGGGGGTGTAAAGGCCGGGCGGGGCTACCTGGGGTCGTGATCTGGCGGCGGCGCACATCTCGGCCATTCCGCGACGGAGGAGGTAAGGGATTCCCTTCTTCTTCCAATTTCTGGTGGTGGCAATGGAGGCTAGGAGTAGGTCGGGGTCCATGGTGGCGGAGGAACGGTGATGGCTGGTTTGGTAATGATGGTGTCGGGTAGACGGGGACATCGGGGTGGAGAGGCCTAAAGGGTTGATGGGGGTGGCAGTGGATGGGTATGGTGGTGTTGATGGTCGAGGGGTATGTGGAGGCAGGGAAGGACTGGTCGGAGCGGGGAGTCGGAGACAGTGGTGGAGGCGATTAGCCGGGATAATGGCAACGTGTAGGAGGGGTTAGGGTGGTCTGGTGGTAGAGCGGGGTACTGATGATGGCGTGGTGGCTGGTCGGGGTGTGCTCGGGGTGAGCATGGTGGAGATGGTGCTCGATTAGGTTAGGGATTGGGATTCGTGTCGTATCATGTGAGACACGGACACAAGGATGGTTAGGGTTTGCTTATGGGTTGTGGATTAGGCTGTGTTGGGGTTGGCGTGTCCTACGAGACACAAGATTGGGTGGACGTGTTCGGAGTGTCGGACACGAAGGATGAATGTATATGTGTTTTTCATAAAGAAATTCTCTTTATTTGTTGTATTTCTGGGAAAATTACAACTGTAGGAATCCGATCTAGAAGACGATCGCTTTATCCCTTGGGACTATGCGAAGAAGAAAAGCTCTCAAATTTTTGACAGTAGATATCAATGTATCTGTACAATGAATGAGAAAAAGAACTCTATTTATAGAGTCAAAAATAATAACTGAAAAGATAACTACCTCACCACTGGTGCACTTGAAAAGTCACACAGACTCTAAATACACGCAGGGTTAGTGAGTAGTTACTGGACGTGGCCCGTAACTGTTGGACACATGGCATCAGTGTATGGGTCGTGTACAAGTTACTGGGCACGCAAGAGAGAGATCGGTGGCATGGCTGCCACGTACTCCAGTTGAAATGAAATCTATGCTGTCTTGCTGAAGGCAAAAATCCATGCAGTTTCGTTGACGCAGACTCGTTGAAGGCGAAATCCACGCAAGCTTTGAAGAAGAATACTTCAGAATTCACGCAGGCTTTGAGAAGAATAACTCAAAAATCCACGCAAACTTGAGGAAGGAGAAGGTTCAGAATCCACGCAAACCGCCAGCTGTCTTGATTTGGCACGCTTCGTCTGACACAAAATCTCTGACATTGATTATATTGTCAGCCGCATTAAATGAAGATAAGACCCAAAGTCACGCCAACTTGGTGAAGAGTGAGTCTTGCTAAGGAAGATTTCGAAAATCACGTAAAAGACGGCGATGATCTCTCGAGTTCTGTGCATACGTGGCATACGAGGAGACGTTTCTCGACTGCTGTGTTGTCAGTCATTATGATTCTGACGTATGGCTGAGCTGTCTCTGCGTGATTTCTAAAGGAGATGGACAGGCAGAACTTAGCGTATCTTTTGTGCTGCTTCTCGGATCACTCTGCGTGACTTGTTCTGATCAACTCAGCGTGACTTCATTTTTGAGGCCTACAAAACCCCCTTCAAAGTTTTCGAAAAATGATAAAATATTTCGAAATACTTTGAAATAAAGATGATGAAATGAGTTAAAGTCACGCTGAGATGACTCCAAAATTTTTTGGAAGTCGAAAAGACTTCGAAGTTCTTTGAAAACATCCAAATGAACTTATTAAATGTCATAATGACTCTTCGTTCTCGAGACTGATTGTGTCCAATTTATGGTGGAATATGAACTGTCGACGAGATCTGTTATATAAACAGGAAGAGATTCTCAGCTTTGACATTCATCTCTCGAAAATATGACCCCAAAGGAAGCAGCCGAAGAGGAAGCACGCAAGTTGGACTTTTGTTCCCATGGTGACCCCACTTTTGTGGGCAAAAAACCCGAACCTGTCGTCATCGAGCTCAAGGACGACTCCACGCAGTAGCCAAGAATCTCTTGAGCTACTTTGGATTGGATGGCTCGTCTTCTTCTGATGGACGGAGCCTTATGGAGAAGCGTGAAATGCTCGAGACTCTGTTGCATCGCCTGGGAGTTAAGAGCGTAGAAGAGTTAGGCATCAAACTTAGCCGCTCTGGAAAATAGAGCGTAACTTTCTACGCTTTTGTTGCACTTTTTTGTCTTTTTGTAAGGCCATCAGTGCCTGTTTAAAGAATGAAGTACAACTTTTGTGTTTGATCTGCGTGCCTTTTAATGAAGAATATTAATTAGCACACTTTGACTGTTTCTAATGTTGCACGGTCTCCCGAAGTACACGTGACACTCATTCCACAATTTACGAGCGCTATTTATGCGGATCTTTTCCAAGAATAGACCTGCACTTGACCCTTTAAATAGATGGATGAACTCCACACAAACTCATCTTCCCATTCTTTTTCCTCTCTTCTGAGAATGAATTTTCTGTGAGAAGAAAATAGGAAAGCCATGTTGTCTGATGTCAAATCTCTGTGCACGCTACCAGACATGGATCTGTCAATCCTTAGCAGCAAACTCAGCGGTAAGTTCAATATACACGTATCAAATTTTTGTTTGCTAAAGACAATTCATCTTCCTGAAATGAACAGAATGCATCTGTCTTTGCTTGGCCAGTTTCTGTTGGCTGATTTTTTTTTACTGTTTCTTGCAGAATTTTGGCTGAAACCTTCTCAGAACTGGCATTGGTGATGTGGATGCTGTGGACAATGTTCTTCTGACACCCACATCAGGGAGCTCATACGCTTTTGATGCGTAAATCAGACAACTCAGAACTCTTCGTGAGATAGAAGGGTCTTCCTTAGATGGTAGGAAGAGCCTTTATACACGAGAGTTGGATGGTGGAGTTAACTCTACTACCGAGAAATCAGGTAGTAGAGTTCCTTTCAAGGCAGAAACCAGGAATTGTATCCCAAGGTTTGGATACATTTCCTGTCTTCCTTGAGAGGTTACCCCCATCCACCAGTTGTATTGGCAGCAACACGTTTTCGTGTTGCCCTACTCTGTGGTTCTCCTCTCGTCTAAGAGATAAGACCAGAGTTTGATTCCTGCTGGACACCCAGGAATTACCACAAACAACGAGATTGCCAGAGAAGATCCAAGAAGAAATAGATCTCAGTTGTACATAGAATGAAAATCCAAGATTTGTAATAGATTTCCATTATGATTTGTAGGAAAGTCTAAGAAAATGTAATAGACTTTTTGTGGTGAAATGGGAATGGAAAATGACACTTCTTCTATGCTCAATGATTTGTATTTGTGGATGAATTGTGGACATGATAGATAATAAAATCATCTTTTCTGTTTTTAGAGTATATTATATTATCAGAGGTATTATGGACATGATAATATATAGGAACTCGAAAGAAAATAGATTGATTTCTATGCAGAGGTCAAAACATGACAAATGAGTAAGCAGATTCGGAATTGATTCAGAGGTTATGAAAACATGATAAATAACGAATCCCCACTTAATGAACTGATAGAAGATTATGAACGGATGAACCGTTAGGAAACGATGAACAGATGAACTGTCGAGTGAATGTAATAAATGAACGGACGAACCGTCAAGTATTAATGAACATGTGAAACGTCGGATGAATGTGAGAAATGAATGGATGAACTGAATATCGGGAAAGAATACGTCCCTTCGATCCTTGTAACCATATGCCTATAAATAGAGCATATATTTGAATAGAAGGATCGCATTTTATCCACAATGTCTTCTGAAGAGAACATAAAGAAGGCTGAAGTCGCCCTTGAAGCTACTGAAGGTGTTAAAGAACATCCACCTCCGCAGAAGAAGGAAATGGGCGAAAGCTCGTCTACTCCCAAGCTGCCAAAAGATATCCTGGACTTCCTGGTCGAACCAGGAGAAACCGAAGAAGAAGAAGCAATGAGGCTGGCTACCTGTCAATTCTTGGTGCGGTCAGGAAAAGATGTATTCAATTCTTTTGCTGATTATGTATGTGGTCCTCGTCCCAAATATGAAAGGGATTACAGTAATCTTCCATGATGATGTACTCTTTTTCTTGAGGAATTTGTCTCAAATAAACTCCGTTTAAGGAAACTTTGTTTACGATATATCCTTCCCACTTATATTTTTGCCTTTATTCATTGATCTTTTGACTCAGAAATCAGAAAGACTAAATATCATTTTCATAAATATGATATTGAGATAGAAAATTCAGAGGTAATGTGGACATAATTTTCTGGATATCAAATTTGTTGAGAAAACGATACAAAGTAGAATACCTATCTCCATTGGGATAATAGATATCAGAATGATTCTTCGGAAAGAACAATGAAACAGCTGGAGAGTGATGGGAGGACAATCTTGATAGAAATATTAGACGTAGTACTTCTTCAAGAATTTGCCGTTGATGGGCATCATAGTGGCTTTACCATCTAGAGTAGTGAGTTGATAAGCCCCATTAGAAAAGATCTTATTGACAATGAATGGACCTTCCCATTTTGCATCAAACTTGCCCTTACTCATGTGTGTCATAGTCATCGGGCGTCTGACAGTAAGCACAAGTTCTCCTTTCTGAAATGTTCGAATTCTGACTTTCTTGTTAAAAGCCCTTAAATTCTGGCTTGATAGAATTCAATATTCTGTTGAGCAGATAACCGCTTTTCATCCAGAGCCTCCAATTCTTGAAGTCGAAGACGATCATTATTTTCTGAGGTAAGTTCATTAGCGATTGCTATCCTTAAAGAAGGAATTTGAATCTCTAATAGGAGAACAGCCTCAGATCCGTACACCAGAGAGAAAGGTGTACACTTAGTAGCATTACGGACCGTAGTGCGATAAGCCCACAAACATTCCCCGAGCTTGTCACTCCAATTACGTTTGTTAGTGGAGACAAACTTCTTTAGGAGTTTGATGATAGTCTTGTTGAAAGCTTCTGCCAATCCGTTAGCTGCTGGATTATATGCGGTAGAAGCAACATTGTTGATCCGGTGATCGTCACAGAATCGAGTAAATTTTTGGCTGACGAACTGTGGTCCGTTATCATGAACAATGCGTCGAGGAACACCAAATCTGTAGATGACGTGGTGCTTAATAAAGCTGATGACATTAGACGTCTTAACTTCAGATAAAGGAATGGCTTCGGCCCATTTGGAGAAGTAATCAGTTATTGCGAGAATGAACCGATGACCTTTAGATGACGGTGGATTGATCGGGCTAACAATGTCCATGCCCCAAGCTTCGAAGGGCCATGATGCTGCCGTCGGATATAGAAATTCCGAAGGTTGATGTATAAAATCCGCATGGATTTGGCAAGCTTTGCATTTTCTTGCATATTCAATGGCATCTGATACCATAGTTGGCCAATAATAACCCATCCGTCGAATACGGTCTTGAAGTTTTGGCCCAGGTTGATGCGCTCCACAAATTCCATCATGTGCTTCACGAATAACTTGTTGGGCTTCATCACCGGCAATGCACCGAAGGAGTAAACCATCATAAGCTCGACGATATAAGGTCTTTGTTGTATGATTGTAATAGAATCTAAGTGATCGTCGTCTGATAGATGCTGCCTCACTCGGATCATCTGGAAAAATATCATATAATACGAGATCTAAGAAAGGAAGTCTCCAATCTTTATTCGTATTCTGATTCTCAGTCGAGTTACTGAAGATGAATTCCATGCTGGAATCGGATGAAGATGATATCGATTTACGACTAAATCCAAATCCTCTTGTTGTGTTGACGTCATGAGATGTTGATTCTTCAATGTCAACTGGAAGTCCTAGAGTCAGGTTATTTTCAAGATGAAATAATTCTCGACTACGAACAACAATCATTTGTTGCCGTCTGATTGGGATAGCCAGCACCGCTGCAAGATTAGCAAGGGCATCAGCTTCTGTGTTACATGCTCGCCTAACATGTTCAATGAAGAATTTCTTAAATGATGAGGCCATAGATATGGCCACTCTATGATAAGGAACCAGATCTTGATGGCGAACTTCATAAGTACCCCTGATCTGATTGACAATAAGTTTAGAGTCTCCATACGCCTCCAAATGTTGAATATTCAGATGTTTAGCGAGTTGAAGACCAATAAGCAATGCGTTGTACTCAGCTACATTGTTTGAACACGGCTGATCGAGAGAATAAGCTCTTTGGATGGCAAGACCTTCTGGCGATACAAGAACAATTCCAACTCCAGCAACAATATCGCCATTAGGACCAATTTTGATGCTCCATCAAAGAATAGACGCCAAGTAGGATCTTCTTCAGCAATTTGATTTGAATCTAGGACTTCATCTGGGATTTCATCATAGAGTTTTGAATTTTCTGGAATTGAGTGAGCAGCCAGAAAATCAGCTAAAGCTTGTCCTTTGACTGATTTCTGAGGAATATAGTGCATATCATACTGAGCAAGTAGGATTCCCCAGTTAGCCAATCGAGAATTCAAAACACTGGGTTTCTTCATCATGATCCGTATAGGATTGATCCTGGAGATGACATGAATAGTCTGGCCAATGATATAATGACGTGTCTTTTGGACAACAAACATCAAGGCTAGACATTCTTTTTCAAACGGTGAATATCGAGGTTCAGCTCCGGTCATAGTGCGACTGAGATAATAAATGGCCTGTTCATGGCCATTTTGATTCTTTTGAGCGAGTAATGCACCCAATGAATGACTCATTGCTCGAGTATAGAGGAGGAACGGTATTCCTGAGACGGGAGGTACCAATACTGGAGGGCTCATCAGATATTGTTTTATATCATCGAATGCTTTCTGACATTCATCATTCCAGACAAAAGAGACACCTTTCTTCATAAGTTTGTTGAATGGTCTGCAGCGTCCTGATAAATTAGAGATGAATCTCCTGATATAAGCGATTCTTCCTTGAAATCCTCGTAGCTCTTTTAAGGTGCGTGGAGGACGCATCTCTTGGATGACTTTGATCTTCTCGGGATCCACGTGTATACCCTTAGAGGTAATGACGAAGCCGAGAAATTTACCACTAGAGACGCCTAAGAAGGACTTAGTAGGGTTCATCTTTAATTGATGCTTATGCATTAGATCAAATATAGTCTTCAAATCTTGGATATGATCCTCCTTTTGTCGACTTTTGACTGTAATATCATCAACATAGCATTCGACTGTTTTCCGCAAATGTTCACGGAATATAGTGCTCATAGCTCGTTGATAAGTTGCTCCTGCATTCTTGAGACCGAATGGCATAACTGTATAACAGTATGTACCAATCGGCGTTCTGAAAGAAGTGTGCTTCTCGTCTTCTGGGAACTATTTGATCTGATTATACCCAGAATACCCGTCCATGAATGACATTCGTTCAAATCTACAGGTATTATCAACCATGACATCAGTGATTGGTAGAGGGAATTCGTCTTTAGGACATGCCGCATTGAGATCGCGAAAGTCTATGCATACTCTGATCTTGCCAGTCTTTTTAAGAACAGGAACAATATTAGCCACCCAATCGGGATGTTGTTCCTCTCTAATAAACCAGAGGTAATGAGTTTATTGACTTCAGCTTCAATTGCATCCATGATGTCTGGACGAAAATCGTCGCTGTTGTTGTTTGACCGGTTTAGCATTCGGCAAGATGTTGAGCTGTGAGTTGCAATTTGAGGATCAAGCCCTGGCATATCTTCATAACTCCAAGCAAAGACATCGATGTAATCACGAATGAGTTTGATCATGTCTTTTTTATCAATTTCTGAAAGACTTTCACTGATGAATATTGGTTTGGAGACCCCTCTTCACCAACATCTATTTGAACAAGTTTATCTTCAGTCGGAGGTTCTTTTGCTCGAAACGGAACTCCCATTGATTATCTAATCTTGGGCCCACTGTTCTGATTCAGGTGAGATTTCAAACTCTTCTTCGTCTTCATCACTTTCTTCAGAATGGTCAATGGAAACCATGTTGGAAGACAGAAGGTTGCAATAGAAGTCACCGATACTCGTATCGGAATCCCAAGAAGTGGTACTAGAAGAATCAGATCTCTTATCTTCGTCAGACTCAGGATCTTCATGGATAATATGATGAAAGGAGTAGGAGCAGTATAACCCAATCCGCATTTCGTCCTTCCATATTCAAAGGAGGAATCCGGACAGGCATTTTCTTCCTTTTCCATTATTGAGGCCAGTCCTGAAGTCATAGCCCATATTTTGATGATGTCTCTAGATTGCTGACTATAACGACGTAGTTGTAATCTTCCAGTATCATCATTTTTGTCATCATCTTCAAGATCAGAAGGATTTTGAGGCCCTTTGTAGAAGAATATTGGAATGTCTCCTGGCTTTCTGCTGGGAACTAGAAAGTATGAAGATTGTACAGGTTCTAGAGACATCTTATGAACAGTCTGTACAACTCCTATGGTTATTGTGTTTAAGTCATCTAACAGATGTAAATAACTATGAACATAATTACACACATCAACGTACTGTAAAGGTGGAGACTTTTCATTAAATGTAAAAGCAGCAATATTACATTGGGAGAAGGCTGAGCCTTAGAGTTTTAGCCAAGTCAATGACTAAAGGGGGAGAAGAAGAAGAAGCTTTGTTTCGATTAAGATCGATAACAAATGGCTCAGAAGAGGTGAGCTCCCTTGAAGTTTGAGTAGGAAGAGTAGTCCGCCCTCCAACTGGAATTAGCAGAGTCTTGTGAAGGTACAGGAACTGTAGTACGCCCACTGACAGGAATGATCAGTGTATTTTGAGTAGATGACTGAGGTAACGGAGAGATCCGTCCACTCACTGGAATGATTGAAAGAATTCTCCAGAGGGTTTAGGAGATGTTGCTGAGTAGTTCGACTTTTAACAGGGATTATTAAAGTCTCACTTTGTGCAACTTCTTTCTCCATAGCTTGTATGATCCTTGTATACTCTTCTTTGTACATTCGGGAATCGTTGAAATAAGCTTCAACCCCATGGAAGGGATTTTATATCAGCAACTTCTTTTTGTACTCTTCCATTGCTATCAATGTATTTAAAACATTGATGAAGAGTAGAGGGCACCACATTATTTTCGTGAAGAAAGGGCCTCCCCAGAAGAAGATAGGATCCCGCGATCTCGATCACATAGAAAGTGACTTTAGATCTGAAATCACCTATCTGAAGCTTCAGATGAATCTTTCCCAAAGGCTCACTTCGGCTTTGATTGAATCCCAAGATAGTAGTAACCGTCTTGGAGAGCTTGTGAAGAGGGATTTTTTAGTTCATCCAACAAACTCTTTGGCATTATGCTTATAGCAGACCCTGGGTCAATGAGAATACGATCTATCTTCATCGTATATATAACCAGTGTAGTAGAGAGGTCGTCATGTCGATTATCCTCCAAACATGTCGTTGTGTAAAAGTGATATTTGGGATAATCTCCAGTACAGTGTTGCAATGTAAGCAAGTGGCAGGTTCCGCATCCGGCTTCTTCAATTGTGCAAGACAAGAGTCAGCTTGTAGAAGTGCTTCACTTAATGTCTCCCGAGTCTCTTTGGAAAGACGTAGAAGTTCAAAAGGGACATCTAGCTGGAGTAGTAGCAAGCTGAGCCAAAATGTCGAAATTGTAAGGCTTCTGAAGTCCAAGAGGAGAAGACTTCTTGATTGGCTTATCAAACCGAGCCTGTTGTTTGCCTTTCTCCAGAGCCGTAGGTTGGGAGGAACAGGTTCAGCTGGTGTAGTTGAAGGAACAGGTGCAGTAGATGATTCTTCTTCGGGAGGAACATTAGGAGCATCTTTAGCATCTGAAGGATATCAGTAGGATATTCAGGATTTTTAGAATAATCTTTAGGTAAGGTTTCCCCATTCGAGTAGCACTAACAAGTGCTTCTTCTTGTCTTTTGGCTCTGTGTCAGAGGTAGACCCAAGAGAAGTCATATGACATGACTTGATCTTTCAGCCTTCTTGGATTTTTTGAGAAAAAATCTTTTGAGGAGAAGGCGATTCAAAATGCCACTAGATCAGGATGGATCCACATGATTTTCCCTGTTTCCAAAGTGATTGGCACTAATCCTTCAGACTGTGAGGAGGAAGATTCACTATGTCAAGAGTTGCCTTGGGAATAGGAACAATCCCACTTTCAAGGAATTGAGGAGGGAAATTTCCAAATTGCATAGAGACGACGTTGGAGGTGACGGTTCTCTTTTGGAGTAAGAGAGATAGCTCCAGATTTAATCATTTCTTGGATCTTCCTTTCAATACATAACATGTACGAATTGTATGACCCAGCATTCTGTGATATGGACAGTATTTAGGATGATCTGTCTTACCAGCTCATCAGGTTTCTTGATCTCTGGTAATTGTATTTTATTACCTTTCAGCAGACATTCAAAGATACCAAGGACATCGTCGTCATTAAAAGAATATTCTTCTCTGGGGCGAGGTGTTCTTGATTGTTGAGTTGTAGAGGCAGGAGTTTGAACATTTGATGCATCTTTGCTCTGAAGATTAACTTCAAGAGTTTCTTTTCCTTTGCGAGCATTATTTTTATTGTTAGCACCTTGTCCTGTTTCTTTAGGAGTCATCTGCACTCCTAAACCTTTGAAGGTTTCAGCATGATTCTGCAGCTTTAGCACTGACTATGAAGGAAGGCCAATCTTGAAATTGAGTGGACCCTATCCACATACTGATGATTGGCAACAAGTTTGATTTGCACGTGTCAATGGTGACAGCATCAGGAGTTCCAAGAGGCATCTTCAGAGTTCTCTTCGAAACCGTTCAATGTATTCCTCTGTAGATTCATTATTTTTCTGCTTGATTCTAATAAGAGCAGACATAGTCATGTCATTAAGCCCTTCATAGAACCTTTCAAGAAATATCTGTTTGAAACCAGCAAATGAGGTAATACTCCCATCTGGGAGATTCTATACCATTCATAAGCCGTTCCCTTGAGACATCCAAAAATACCCGAGTAAGGAGGGCATCACTTGGTTGTAGTTGATCAGTCATCACTTCAAGTGATTGATAAACTGACTTGGAGAAGTGGTTCCATCATAGAATGAGATAGTAGGAGGCTTGTATTAGGAGGATATGATACTTGCTTCCATTCTAGGATAAGGCTGCTTGATGCCTAACCTTTGTAAACCATCCTTCGTTTGAATGCCTCGAATTGAGTTTTGAGATTTTTAATTCTTCAGAGACAACTCCCGAAGATTGTGGAGTTGTGGCTTGTAGAGAATAGTTGGGAGGAGGAACACATTGTAAGCACTACCCCCAGCTCCAGAGAGACTAGGTTTGGTTGAGCAGGTCCAGGAGTATTGGATTGTACTGCTGGAGGAACTTGTACTGGACTTATATCAGTATCAACTGGTATGGCATCTGATACAGTCTGTCGATTTGCAACTGAGCTGTCATGAGTTCTATATCGACTTCATTGTGTCAGTCATAGACTTCATTTGCGTTCCAAGAAGCAATTCTTTGATCTTGAGGAGTCAGGAAAGAAGAAGGTCATCGTATTTCCATCAACCATGTAAGTCGTGACTGTATGAGGGATTATTGATGAACTAGTAGATGTTGTATGCTCTGATCATTCTTCGTGTATCAAAGTCAACTATAGAGAATTACCCCCAGTAGGAAGAGGTGGGAAGTTAGATTCTCAAGAAATTCAGAATCAATTTCAGGGATCAAATTTCTTTGACTAGAAGCCAGGACTCTTGCTCTGGTGTCATATATCCTCTGGACTATCAACTCTACCCCGGTGTCCCGAGAAGTCATGTTGACAGAGGCAAACAAAGGCTCATCTTCATCAGGCATAGGTTCATAATGAATCCTATTAAGACAGACTGCGTTTTTTTGACATCTGCATTGCATTGTGACTTGGCTGAAGTCACATTCATGATCACCATGGTCTTGAACTGTTGATCACATCTGCACTGAATTGGACTCTTGGATAGAAGTCACATTCAGCATGTTCCTTTGATATAGAATTACTCCTTCTCTTCTGTTGAAGATATTCCCGTAAATCTGTTTGTGAAGATTGAGGAGTATACTTCCTGTTCTTGGTCTTGATGGCTCTTGATTATATAAAGAGTGATTAATGTGAGCCAATAATTCTTGCATACTCTGCATCTGGATCTTTTATCTTCATATCCAATTGGTATGGTTTCTTAACACCAGAAGTGCTGAGTTTTGTTCTTAAATCAGTGGAAGGTAACATATTAATTTTGGAAACATGGAGTTTTTTCCATTGATCTGGATATTTGCAGAGAAGGAAGAGTTAACCAATCCTTGATTAGGAGTGTAACCAGACCCCTTAATGGACAGATTCTGTGCCCATTTGAAGAAATCAAAGAAGAAGACATAAGGAATGTTTCTTCTTAGACTCATTCAGATTTTGAGACATAGAATGTCCAGAAGGAGAGTAGTCAAAAGACCATCTCCTTTCCTTTTGACTAACACAAAGTATCAGTCAAAGCTGTTCCTGGAGTAAAACTACAGGAGAGCAGAAGAAACAACTAAAGAGTTTCCTTTCGAAGGGACTTGTGTGGAAGACCACCCCCAGTTCTAGTAGAACTCGGTGAAGAAGAAGAGATAACTAAGGAGTTATTCTTGATGAAATACACGCTGAAACAGGACTTGGTTAAAGAACCAGAGCTGTTAGCGGACTTTTGATTTTAGAATTACACGCTGGAACAGATTTGGCTAAGGAGCCAGTACTGTCAGCGTGACTTTTTAATGTGGGATTGCACACTGGAATAGATTTGGCTAAGGAGCCAGTACATCAGCGTGACTTTTAGGTTGATTTGCACACTGGAACGATTGGCTAAGGAGCCAGTACTGTCAGCGTGATTTTAGAGTTGAATTTGCACACTGGAACAGATTCGGCTAAGGAGCTAGTACTGTCAGCGTGACTTTTAGAATTGAATTTGCACGCTGGAACAGAGGCTAAGGAGCCAGTACTGTCAGCGTGACTTTTAGTATGTCATCTTCGAGC